>JAULKM010082273.1:0-11546 GCA_032355605.1 Rubia tinctorum
TAATATTCCTATTCCTTATCTGCTTCTGAAGCATATCCAAATCCCATAAATAAAGGGATTTTCCTTATCTCAAATATTCCATAATATTCATTCAATTCCAATTACATAAATATAGAGATTTACCATAATACCAATATGCTTCTTCACGGCTGAACAAATATTGCGTAATATTTAATTTCCATAAAATGAAATCCTTCGCAATATTCTGTTCGCGAAACTGTCTTTCAGAGTATGTTCCAACATGGTAAGTTTTATTTTTTACCATAAGTTAACAAATTGCCAATTAATTAATTAATGAGATTACATGACTTTACAATAATACACAGTGATGCCTTTTACTATAAATATTCCAATAGAAGAAACTATGTCAAGCAATGAATTCAGGTAAAATATTATACATGCTTCAGCTTTCCAGATTCCTGAGCTGGGCTCGCCTCAACATCAACTTTGATTCTGAAGTAATGCGGCTCCCGACTTCATATTTCTCCACCATGTCCTGCTGATCTACACTTGCTTCTGTAGTCTTCTTGAATGTCCCGCCCATCTCTTCGTCATCCACATTAACAATATTTCCATCAAATATTTGTCCTTGTACCGCTGTCGAATCATAGCAATTTTGTGCTTGCTGTTGGGTAACATTGCTGGAGCTTCCAGCTTCATAATTTGTTCCAGTGCCGATTCGATCAACTTCAAAAGCAGTCTTCTTGAATTTCTTCCCCTTTCTACTCACTTGACAAGATTTCGAAGTGTCCCGGATAACCTTACAGATTACATAGTCGGTACTCTTAACCCCAATTTCTCTCAGAAATTCTTCAGAGAATGTCACCTCGTGCATGTACCAATATCCCATACCAACCGCTGCGGACTCATACCCTGGATCGACCACATATGTCAACATCTTGCTGTACCCGATGATCCTGTTTTCCTCTTCGTTTAGCAATGGACACAGTGTGGTCTGTCCGTCCCAGGTTCCAGCTCCGGCGTTTCTTGATGTCTTTCTATCACCCCTCTTCGACAACTTGGTCATCACATAAACAACCTTTTTCTTGGAGCTGGATTCATCATACAACGTCCACAAATCTTTACGGATGCCCGATAAAACATTCCAAGGCTCTCCTCCGACACCGTATAAATCCTTCTCGATTACAAACTCTGTGCCCACATTCTTTCCCTCAACCTTGTTTCTAAGAACCGACAACAATTCTTCATTTGTTGGTCGGAAACACAACCCCGGTGCAAGTCTTCGATTCTCCATATCCACCTACTCGATCACACGATAGATAATTACGCCTACGTCTAGCTCCGAACTGGGAATTAAATTCAAGAAAATTACATGAAAGATCTAACCTTTGTATGTGTAGAGGGCCGGCTTGATCTTGAAAGTATCTTTGTAATGAATCAGGACAGATATATAGTGATTGATTCATCTATCAGCAGATACGTACGGGAAATGGAAACTCAACGCATTACCTAGGTTAAGTTATATGCATCAGCAAGTTAAAATATTAACCAGACCTATCATTACCGACCTATCATTACACGGCTTAGTTAAAAAGTAGTTTATTCAGGTTTCTTTTTTCAAAATTCAAATTTTAAAAAACAGGTTTTTCGATAAAACAATCATTTAAAATAAAGGTTTAATTTATTTTTAAATTCAGATTTAAGGAAAAAACAGTTTTTTCTCTTAAAAATCAGATTTTTTTTTTAAAAAAACCATATTTTATACATAGCACTCCCTCCATCCCACTAAAATTTGCTTATATACTTTTTCAAAATCAAATTGTAAAACTTTGACCTAAATTTCAACCTGTATATAAAAAATAAAAATATCATGTGAGATTTTGTTAGACTCCTCGTAATATATATTTTTTAATTATCAATTTTTTATTCAGAATTATTTTACGTAGTTAGATATATATTGACGGTCAAACATGATCATTGAATACCGTTAAAAAACAAATAAGCAAAAATTAAGGGGTGGAGGGAGTATATATTTGATTAAAGAGTGGCCGGACACGAGATTGATGTGTCCGACTAAGAGAGCAGACACACTATTTTTGTGTCCAGTTAGAGGAACGAACACACTACTTTTGTGTTCAATCAGAAGAGCATAAACACTACTTTTGTGTATGCTAGAGAAACAGACACACTACTTTTGCGTCAGGTTAGAAGAGCGGACACACTCTTTTTTGTTAGGCCAAAAGAGAGGTTGCGCTACTTTTGTGTCCGCCTAGAAGAGTGGAGTCCTCCTCCTTTCTCTTCTTATGATTTTAAAATTAATTTATGCTTTTATTTATTTATTTTAGACATTATATACATGTTCTTTTCTTTTAAGCTTTTACAAAACATTTTCTTTATAATTTTTTCATACTTTATTAATATATTTATGCTTTAATAATAATTATAAGATATTCTTCCACCATTCATACAATTATTTAGTCACTTACAAATTTTAAACGGTTAAATTTTATATCTTTTACTACATTAAAAGTATTCACTTATATTATAAATAATTTAAAATTTTAAAAATTAAGCCGAAAAATAAATGGGTGTGTATTTTGAGCGTCTCCAGTCACCTTCGCTTTCGTTTCCGCCGCTTCAGTCTAAATCTAATCTATCATTTCACCATAATTTCCAACGCTAACTTTTCCAATCAGCAATTTTAATTAATAATTACTCCAACCTTTTAAGATATCATTTTTGGGTGTGGAATTTAAAGATCACTATGACCATCAATGCCAATCTTGAGCAGACAGAACATGCAGAATTCGAGCACTTGTAAGCTAGGAAAGAGCTTAGAAAAGGGCAGTGGCCGAGAGTGAACGGGCATGAGCTGCAGAACAGTTGGCGATCTTGTATTGAAAGAGTTAGTGGTGAGTCAGCAATAGTTGCGGAGATGAGATTAAATCAGTGGTCTGTTACATCCGCGCTTAATTGGAAGTTTTTTCCGTACATAGTTAATGAGACTGGAGTATTAGGGATGGCAGGAAGGTTGCAGGACATTCAAGAAGACTACCGAAGAAAATGTTACCTAAATTTTAAAATGTGTTACACTAAATCTAATGTAACATCGCCTAAGGTAATACTTGTAAAAGTGTTACAATAGGTTCAAAGTGTTACAATAGCACCTAAAGTAACATGTATACAAGTATTAGCTTAGGTGATGTTACATTAGACCTAACGTAACACTTCTTAAAATTTGGGTAACACTTTTCAATATTTATGTAACACTTTTCAAAAGTTTAAGTAACACTTTATAAGCAATTGTAATATTTTAAATAAGTGTTGCAAGGAAAGTGTTACATTAGCCTTAGTTTGTAGTAGTGATTGTTTCCCCTAAGGAACTAGCCAAAACCCTTTGTGGAAAGGGCATTGATCTTACCTTGCCCTGAGTAGCTCATATGCCACTCTATCCCATAGCACCTCAGCACTACGAGAGTCTTCTCTGTCGGCAAGATTGGTACAATCTCCCACAGGATGTATCGAGTCACATAAAAAATATTAATTAGAAATATGCATACATATATATATATATAATTGTCAAAAAATAAAATTTATTTAAAAAGCTTTGACAAAGTAGGTTTTCCCCCGGAGTTCTACTACTTGAGTGTGCAGTTGAAGCGTGGGCTATCAAGAGCCATCGTATGCTGGTCAAGGTCGAAGAAAATAGGCTCTGGATTGCTCCAACGTTTTGCGGTGAACTGTACAAAAACCAAAAAGTATTAGTTGTTATAAAGTGTGAAGATGTGTTAGCTAGTAAATATATATGTACATTGGCGAAACACCTGGAAAAAAGGTTGATTAAACGATCCTTCACTAGTCGTTAGTCCTGCATCAAAAGGGAAAATGTTAAGTGCTAACTATCCTATGGAATGCGAGGAGGGACGTCGAAATTGACGTTGCAGGTGCATGCCGGCCCAAAGCAGTGAGATGACCGGCATGTACAACATCACATATCGGTCGGTTAAGCCGAAGACATGACCGAATCAAAACTGAAGTTTCATATGCACAACAATTGTACACTTAGATGTCATAATGCGACATCGGTAAGATTTCGGTTATACCAAAGGTCACACAATAATAATGCGACGTTATGAAATGAAGAATAAGCTACTGGAAATAAGAATATGCGATGTCACACTATAATTTCATGATCCAAGTTGTGGCAGGCAAAATAGCAATGTCGCATATATAATAGGAAGCTACGGGAAGAAACACATAAAACTGGAAAAAATGAAGTTTAATCAACATCAAATTATACAAAAACACTTTGGAAACAAACGAAAAAATTGTACCTACATTTTAAGTCAAGAATAGTTCACACTCTCATAAATCTAAGACAAAATTAGATAGCCAAAAAAGCAAAACACATTCACAGACCACATATTAAACATTGTAGATTATGAATTCCAAAACTTGGGTGTTAGGTGATTAGAGAAAACAAAACTCTTTTCAAGAGAGAAGATGAGGAGGAAGCTAGTGACTGTTGGAATTCTCGGGAAACTTGTGAATAGGTGGTTTAACTTTCTATTAGGGTTCCTATATTTGCACCCGTTTCGAAACTATGCCGTTTTAAACCATTGTGTTGTCTGCCTTGATGTATGCAACGTCGCACCAGAGTCGGATCAGGTGACATGGTGTTGGTCACCTACTGACGTCGCAGACTTTGGTGGGCCTAACAATTTCAGCCCACCTAGAAGCCGGTCAGAAGTTCGAGTTTAATTAAAAACAAATTTCGCAACAACAATTTGATAGTTTCAGACTGATTGAAACAATACCCAATAATTTTTTTTAGTTTTGTTACTGACACTACTATTAAAGCTTTGTGCGTATGATAGGTTAAATATTAAGGATTGAATAACATTAGAATAACATGGCTAACAACTACATTATTAATTAAAGATTAAATATCAATATTCGTCAATACAAATCTTGATCCAAATACGAATTAACACATTCAATATAAATGTTCTGATCAAAGTCTATGCAAAACATCTAATTATATTAATAGGGAAGAATTTCAACATTAAAAACTACAGGGCCAACACCATTGATCAGCTCGAAGTAGAGCGAGTCCCCAACTTTGAGTTCCTCAGCAATAAGAAACTGCTCAAAACCCTTTGGCGCTAGGGTCTTCAACCTCCAGTTCTTCGAGTAATTCATGTGGTACTCCCTTTCGTTGCACCTAAGCACAACAGGCATTAGGAAGTTTGGGTCAATGACGGAATTAGTAAGTTTGGTTATATTGGCACAATTTGGCCAATAGTTAGTGTTAGATTGGCACAATTGGTAATATGTAAGTGTTCGATTGGAGTTTTCTCAGATTGCATGGGTTATATTGGCAGTTTCAGTCAAAAGGTAGGGTTATAAATGTATTTTTCCATAAAAATTAAATGTTAAAAAAATAAATTAAGTAGTAAAAAATTAATTCCTCAAGATAGTATCCATGCTACGATCAATCAAATTTTGATTATAGCATAGGGATATGAAAATTAATTTATTGTTGTCATAAAAGAAAACTAAAATATCACTAAAAGGAAAGAAATAAAAAGGGAAAAAGAATGAAATGTAATTCTAATAATTAGTCTAATGGATAGTCTAATGAATTTAAATATTACTTTCTCCAAACTTTTTCAAATACCAAATGTATTTTTGGGGAGTCAAATTGCTTAACTCTGATTCAAATCTCATTGATATTATGCACAAATTTGTTCAATTTTTTTATAAAAATATATTATTATTAATTTGAAATTTAAAATATTTATTTTTATGTAATTTAAAATATCAATGGTCAAATATGTGCACTAAACATCGTGAAAAATGTGTCACTTTTAGTAGGATGTGGGAAGCGCAAGAGTTTAAATTAAGAATCCCTCACCATGTAGGAAGGATTAGTATTAATGTAAGTTGTTAAATGAATTAATGCACTTATGATGACATTTTCCTAATTTCATTTTCTCTCTCAACCAATATAGAGAACTAAATTTCAATTTTATCAAAATATCTATTTTAGAGAACCCTATGGAGAATTGGTTAGAGTTGCTCTATTTGTATACAACAATTAATATTTTATTTTTGTATGAATCTCCATTCTTGAATCTTTTAATTCATGAGCATGATCATAAAGGACCTTCCAAAAATCCCTTAAATTAGGCACTTCATTTGGAAAAACTTTTAGTGAGCAGCTGACTGTGGGCGATTTACAAATACTGAGTCTGAATTGTTGAGACCATGAAAAGAGGATGTGGCCAACCGCGATCGAAGGTGGCCACACTAATGATGAGGCGGAAGAGTATAGTATGGGAGAAATGTACTAGTACGAGCAGAAAGTTGGGTGAATCGGAAGCTAAGATGAAGCAGATTAGTAATGATTGAGAAATGAGTAGCCAACGGAAGGAATCAGGAGCTAAGATGAAGGAGGTCAGTGGTGAAGTGGATTAGATCCAAACTCAGGAAAAGGTAATTTCGAACACTGATGTTAAAAATGAGATTGTGATTGAAAACAGATTGTGGATGGATGTGACAAAAGGGGAATAGAGTTCCGGAAAATGCGATGAAAATTGAATTTAAAGCCCCTACGGTAGTTGATGATGATATTGAAGTGGAAATTGAGGAAAAGTATGTCAAAGCTGAGATTGAATTTTGGGAAATTGCTTTGATTATATATGTTAAGAGGTGAATTTACTATTTCGGCTGTGAAGAGCTTTATGATGAGATTTTGGTTATTTGTTTCTCTGCCTTATTTGTTTTACAATGAAGAAGGGTATTTCTTGACGAAGTTTAAGAATGGATAAGATAGAGATTTTTTATGAATAAAGGTCCTTATACAATCTACAATATGTCTATGTTCTTGCACCCCTAGAAACCAAATTTTGAGCTGAAAAAAGACATGATTAGGTCATTGCACTAGTGAGAAAGACCTATTAAAGGTGGTTTATTGGACAAGAGAAGTCACTTTGAAGATGAATTCTCTGGTCTCGCCTTTAAAATGTACCATTAAAGGCGGGTTTTTCCTCATTTGACCTCATCGTATGATCGTCAAGTTCATGATCAGGTTCTTCAACCTCATCTTGGGTTGGGTTTCTCCCGGAAGAACCACCGATCTCTAACTCCACATTCTTTTGTGCACTATCCTCTTTTTCTGAATCACAAGGATTACAAGACTCTTTTCCAGGATGTAACATATAAGACTCATCAAATGTAACATCTCTACTAATTAAAAATTTGGGAGACTTGGGATCAGGATACCACAATCTATATCCTTTCACCAATGGCCAAGAGATATCAAACATAACTTATCCCAAAATCCCAAGAAATCCTCTTCTTGCTTCGAACATGGATTGTGAACATTGAATCCAAATATTCTTGCCAAAAGACCACGATGATTGAACCCCAATAGTCAAAGAAATAATGTTTCAACTTTCTAAGCATGAGATGAGGATAGTGTTGCAATTTATTGCTTTGCATGCTTATCTTTTCTATCCTCCAAATAAGTGAATGTTCATGGAAAGTTGGGTGAAGACCATTAATTCTTCACACTACTTTTGTGTCTGCTAAAGAAGCAGACACACTACTTTTGTATCAGGTTACAAGAGCGGGCACACTATTTTTTGTCAGGCCAAAAGAGGGGTCGCGCTACTTTTGTGTCCAGCTAGAAGATCGGAGTCCTCCTCCTTTCTCTTCTAATGATTTTTAAAATTAATTTATGTTTTATATTTATTTATTTTTCCTTTCAATTCATACTTTCTAGACATTATATTCATGTTCTTTCCAGGTTTTACAAAACATTTTCTTTATAATTTTTTCACACTTTATTAATATATTTATGCTTTAATAATAATTATAAGACATTCTTCCACCATTCATACAATTATTTAGTCAATTAAAATTTCAAATGGTTAAATTTTATCGATTTCAATACATTAAAAATATTCATTTATATTATAAATAATTTAAAAGTTAAAAAATTAAAAAGAAAAAGAAATGCGTGTGGATTTTGAGCGTCCCAGTCACCCTCGCTTTCATTTCCACTGCTTTAGTCTAATTCTACTTTATCATTTCACCATAATTTCCAATGCTAGCTCTTCCAATCAAAATTTTCAATTAATAACTACTCCAACTGTTTAAAATTTCATCTCTGGGTGTGGAATTTAAAGATCACTATGACCATCAGTGCAAAGCTTGAGTAGACAGGACATACATAATTTGAAAAAGGAAAAATCTTCGAAAAAGGAAGTGGCCAAAGGTGAACGAGCATGAGTTGCAAACAAGTCGGTGGTCTTGTATTGTCAGAGTTGGTGGCGAGTCAACAAGAGTAGCGGAGATGAGATTAAATCAGAGGTCTTTTAAATATGGACTTAATCGGAATTATGTTGCGTACATAGTTAATGAGGATGGAGTACTAGGAATGAGAGGAAGATTGCGGGTTAAATGAGAAGCGGGGGAGGTGGAAGTAATTTTTGAGAAGGGGAAGTCTTAGGAAATGTGGTTTGTCCATAAACTTATAGATATGTCACTGTACCTTTTACCTTAAAAATTGAATTTTAAAATAAATAAATTATATATTGCATTTTATAATTTAAAACAAGTAATATTGTATATTTGATTGTGAAAATATAATATAAATAGTCTGTCTCCTGCGAAACTGTCTCATTGTGAGACTAGGGGCAAAACATAAATATTAAAGATAATCAATAAAAGGTTTTGAAATTCGGGGTATAATATACAAATATTTTTAGTTCCGGGTAACATTTAAATATTGCGTCTAAAGTGGGGTACTAAACTGCAATTGTTGAAAAATAAAAGAGGTCCAGGAACCCTCATCTTCTTCTTCGTCAATCCGGCGTCTATTCCCGATTATCGCAACCATCGATCAAGCACCTCATTCCGGAAAGAACAACCTTGAGTTTTCGGTGCGTTTCTTTGTTGTTTTTCACGTTTTCGATCGTAATTCTGGTCAGGTCTCATCGCCGCGATTTCAGTCGCTAGGGGACTTCGATTTCAGTCTCGTATTTGTCAGGTTTCAGTCGCATTTTCATCAAATTTCAGCCGCGCTTTAGTCGAATTTGGTCACACTGTCGTCAGATTCTGTATTATTTCAGTGACACCATGAATAAAATTCTTCATTGCAGGGGAGAAAGTGGAAAAGAAAGGTTAATGGGTTGATAGTTTTGGGTTTCATTATGGGCTGAAAAATTAAAATATTCACTAGAATTAATTCCGCTTGTACTCTACTTTTGGAGTATCTTTAAATTCTTTAATCATGTCATACTAAAATATTGAAACATCAATATTGGAATTTTAAAAAATTAATTCACACTATTGAAATATCAATACTATATCAAATAAAAATTTAGTATTCAAAAATAAGAAACATCCATATCAAATTTTGAAAATGACATGCTGAAAAAAGTTAACACATCAATCAAAAAGAATAAGTTAAAAATTCAAAATTAAGATAGTGAAATGTTGAAAATATGTATTCCACTGTTGTTTCATTTGAATAAATTATTTTGATGTTTCATTTCTATCCACTGATGTTATTGTTATTTTTACATGATAATTTACAAATGTAAGATGATACAGGTTCACTTCGCTTATTACCGTTCAAAGATTAATTCTCAACTATTTTCGATGCCTACTGTTCTTATTTGAAGAAATTGTCCACCGTCCTACAGGGAGCAAGGGTATATAACTTGTCGGCCGATAGTCGAATTGAAGATATCCCAATAGTAAACTTCGCTAGGACAACCGATGTAATGTGAATTGTGATTTTTGAACAATATAAGCTGCGATTAGATCTACAGGACACTAATTATATCTTTTGTACAGCTCTCTAAGGAGAAAGTGGGGGATATTAGGAACTGTAAGGTACGAGGGTTTCAAGAACAAGCTGTGGGGAAAGTCTTACTTGGTGAGCGAGAGGGCTGCGAGATTGTTGGAGACAACTCTATCTCCAACTATTTTTGATGATACGGCATCCGAATCAGACCCACCTAGAAGTCAATCACTACCACCACCGGAGAAAGACCCTACAAGCCATAGTCGAAGTCATTCCTTGTAGCCTCGAAATGACGATTACGAGCTTCCCAAAAATAACTTGGTTACCAACAACTTATACACGACGTCGGTATTAAAGATACTGGTCTTATCCCCACATAGACTTCTAGCAGATCTTCCCAAATGACCCTTGTATATATACTTATGAGTAATCACCTACAATACACTATAGACCATGTACCAACGTTTTTTTAAAAAAAAATTGGACAGAATTTTATTACATTTTTTCCCATAAAGAACATGGAAAATGAAATATTATTTGATTCTATTTGGTGGAAATTATCATTCTCATAACGTTGATAGTAAGGGTTTGACACAATGCTAAGGAAAATGACGAACAATTACCCAGTTCGCGCCTCTGTTAGACAGTACATATAATCTCTGTTTGGGTGCAGAATTAAGATGTGTAGCGAGAAGTCAAGGAAGTTGGGGTCATAGCGTAGTTTTTGAAAATTTTTGTCATACACTGTTTGAGGAGATTGTGGTCATGTTCCATTGACCAGAGCATGACCAAATCGGAACATCGTGCTCGTGACTTGGTGAATTAGATAAGGGTGGGACTACCGGTGAATTTTTTCATTTTTGCACTCAAGTCCCCACAACGAATTTGGATAAGTCTAAATCCAAATATTGGAGAGAATAATTTGTTATTCGCATGTACAAGATAATTTCGCTCTTGTTTGGCATAAACAGGTCATCTTAAGGGCCCGCAATCTTAATGGCAAGTATGTTATGACACTTTTCAAATATTATACTTTGTTCAATAGAAACGATGTTGCTAAAGTTTGCATATATAGAACCAGTGAACGAGACGTCGGTTGAACTTAAATTTCTAGCGGGAAACAAAATTTTGAGCCAACTAGTTCTCAGGACTACTCTCAACTTAAAATTTGTTCACTAACTAGCCCACATGATTTGTTCACAAATCAAGGGTATTGATACTTGATTAACCCGTAGGATTAAGCAACAATGAAAACGCTTGCAAGCAAAGAGTATAACTCAAAAATTATGGAGTATAGCAAAGAGTATAACTCAAAAGAGTATAGCAAAGAGTATAACTCAAAGAGTATACTTACTAATTCCATCCAACAATTATGGATTGTGAGTAGTAATTAATTGATAGGTGGTAGGTTGGGTTAGATTTAGGGATCAGGGTTGTGTGAAGAAAAAAATTCTCATTTGATCTTTGATTGGGTGAACATTAGTATTAGGATGTGGACATGTGAAATTCTTTGTGCTCTTGAATATTTTCTTACTCGGGGACGAGTAATGTTCAAATCTGGGGAGATTTGATGTGTCCATTTTATACAGTTATTTTGGAACTTTTTGGATTCACTTTTGTGCTCTATGTGTGGCATTTTCCCTTGAGATTATCTAGGGAGAGTTAAGAGCGACTTTGTGCTTTTATTATTTTCTAGAGGATTTTGTGTAACAAGGGAATTGTTGGAAGACTTTGAAGACTATCTTTGAAGATTTGAAGACTTACA
>JAULKM010082280.1:0-11546 GCA_032355605.1 Rubia tinctorum
CTAACAAGCAATCATACAAGCATTTCATATACTCAAACTTCCAACACCATTAATGCATTCAACAACCAAATTCAAAGAACAATAAATGCACAATAGATAAAGTATTAAATAGATAAAAATGATTCTCAAGACATGGATAAGGAAACTTCAATCCATTGCTCCCAAGGAGATTACTAATCATGATAATGAGAACACATAACAAACCTACAAAAACTAAGAAAAGATGAAGAAAAAAACTCGGGTTTTAAGCCTAAAATTTCGCAGGAGGAAGTAAAGTGTGAGGAGAGAGGATAAGGTTTGGTATTTATAGTACAAAAAGACGGAAAGATTTTCGGCCACCCGTCCGTCGCAACCCGCGACACATTCCTTGTGAGTCACGACTAAGCCTAAATTCAGCATCTTGATTTCTTTCTTTTTCTTGTCTCAAGTCCTCCTCTTCACATCACTTTTCTTTAATCCCTCTAGTCTTAAAAGCTCAAAAGAAGGTCTTCAAATCTTCAAATATAGTCTTCAAAGTCTTCCAACATTTGCCTTGTCACACAAAATTCCCTAGAAAAGTAATAAAAGCGCAAAGTCACTATTAATTCATCTTAGAGAATTTCCAGGAAAAATGCCACATATAGAGCTCAAAAGTGTACAAAAGTGAATTCAAAAGGTCCCAAAATAACTGTATAAAATGGACACATCAAATCTCGCTAACCTCTCCACCATCTGTAGTTCCGATCTGTATAATAGTCATCTCCCTTCCGCCACTCCATGAGATTTGAATTGAGAAAGTTTGGACAAGAAAGCTGGAAAAAAGATAGGAAGGTAAAGAAACTAAAACATAAAGCTGTGGGTGGGTGGGTGGGTGGGTGGGTGTGAGAGATCAATAGGGTTTTGGAGAAGGATATTTCTCGCAGAGAAACATGTTTTCTACAAAATTCACAATTCTTCAAATCTTATTACGCCTAGAATTATCAGCGTGACAATGAACTTTTGCAAGACAATTAAAACTATCTACTTGTGATATCATTAACTTTGCAAAATTTTTTTAATATAAATCTAATATTATTAAATACATTAAATTAATAATCAATATAATTATATAACAAAATTTAATTAAGGTGTTTAATTTTTAAAATATTATTATAAATAATCAGGTGAATGGTATTTTAAGTCTCTACTCTCATATTGTTGCAGGAAGAAATAAAACTAATGAAGTTTATAGGGTTGGATAGCTTCTGATTTTCCATCTCATGGCCAAGAATAATTCCTAGTAAGATTTCTTCAAATTACTTCAGAGTAACGAAATATATTTCCTTAAACATTTTATTTTGAGTTATCTATGTTAAGTTCGTAATCACTTATAATCATATATAGGTGGAAAGCTATGCAAAGGTGTGAACAAAAAGGTCATTGACTTTTACAACAACGTGATCAATGAGCTTTTTACAATGGGTTAGATTGATATACGGAGTAGTATAATGATTTTCACAAAATCGATTTTCCCATGACCAAGTTTTTTTTTGCATAAGCTGCTTCTCTGTTTAGAAGAATTAATAAGTTAATCTTTATGACATATTTCAGGTATTCAACCATTGGTAACAATCTTCCACTTAGATCTTCCCCAACCTCCAGAAGAAGAATACAGTGGCTTTATGAGCCCTAAAATCACGTAACCAAACCAACCATCTTCTTATAGCTATTCACAACACTGCATAAAAAAGTACACACATATAAAAAAACTATACACCGTAGTTTTTTAACCTTACAAAGAAAAGGGTATACAAAAGTTGAAAATTTATGTGTAAATTAAACGAACTTATTCCTAGTTATAAGTTGTTGCGGCGTTCACGCAGGAAGGATTATTTGGACTGCATAAAAAAGTACACACATATAAAAAAACTATACACCGTAGTTTTTTAACCTTACAAAGAAAAAGGTATAAAAAAGTTGAAAATTTATGTGTAAATTAAACGAACTTATTCCTAGTTATAAGTTGTTGCGGCGTTGACGCAGGAAGAATTATTTGGACTTTGCAGAGGTGTGTTTCAAAGAATTCGGTGATAAAGTAAAGCTTTGGGCGACATTCAATGAGCCCGCAGTCTTCTCTTTTGTTGGCTACGACATTGGTGTAAATGCTCCCGGACGATGTTCTTCGTGGAGGAATAATGGTTGCTCTGCTGGCAATTCCGCCACAGAACCTTACATTGTATCCCACAATGAAACATTCTCATTTCCCATGCTGCAATAGCTAAACTCTACCGCCACAAGTACAAGGTAAGAAGTAGGGGTGACAAAATAAGTTCGTAAACCGCCTATGAAGCGGGTTATTTATTTTCAACTTGTACGGGTTGGATAAAATGAGTAATGGGTAAAATGGGTAACATATCAATTGTCAATTGGAAAATATGAGTTGAGCAGGTTGGATATGCAGCTGATTGTGGGTTTATCTATATGGGTTAATATATGAGTTGAAATTAGCGGGTTTACGCGTATGAGTTGGTATATAAACCCACATTGGTCAATAAGTGGGTTGAAACTCTCGAGTTTACCCATATAGATCAATATATGGGTTGAAACCCACAGATTTACCAATATGGGTTGGTATATAAACCATTATTGGTTGAAACCTACGAATTTACACATTTTGACCAGCAGGTTGTGAGTGATTTTTGACCTCCAGGTTGAGCGGGTTTTCAACATAACTCGTTAGATCATTTTTGACCCGTAATAAAATAGGTCCAAATGGGTCATATTCATATTTTTTTATTCTTCATATTACCCGACTCATATTCAACCCATCCATTCATTTTCCACTAAGAAGTCATTCATGCGTGTATACATATCTCCTACTTCACAGTATAAGTAGTACACCTTCACTTTAAATAAGTCACTAAAAAAATATTTGTTTATCTTTAATTAGTTACAGAAAGCTATGTTGGAACATGCCCTTTACATGAGTATTAGCGCATACTCATGCGGCTGCCCTTCTCCTTGGAAACGGATATTCACACTTCTCGATACACACACAACATATGTGCACATGTGCAAATAACAAAGAATAAACAAAGACTCAAATTTATATGCACTTCAGGTACAAAAACACACCCATAGTTACTGAGAAAACACACCCATAGTTATTGAGGAAATTACATCTTTACAACTCTTAATTATTCCTTTCTCCATTACAAAGAGTACATGTTCGGCTTACATAGAAGACAAGTATAAGACCAACCACAACTCCTACATTTTACCCACAGCTAATAACAGCTCCCACACGATCTAATCCATTACTTTTAATTGAGCAATTTACTTAAATCAAACTATGACTAATTCAACCTACACTAAAAATGGTAAATAACAACTAGATTAACCAACAAGATAGAAATCTTGAAAAAGTTATATTTTGAATGTGTTCCTGTAATTTATTTGGCTGAGTAAAATTTAATTTCACAGTCGCATCAGAGAGGGGAAATCGGAATGGTGCTGGCTACAACAGGTTATGTGCCCTTTTCGAAGAGGAAAGCCGATATAGAAGCAACCCAAAGAGCTATGGACTTCTTCTATGGATGGTACATACATTTTTTTATATATATAATGTTGACTGAAATGGTTATACTAATTTTAATTCATGTAAATGGATCTGCAGGTTTGCAGATCCTTTAGTTTTTGAAGATTATCCAGAAAGTATGCGGCGGCTTGTGGGTGAAAGACTGCCAAAATTTAGTGCCAAGGAATCGAAACTGGTGAAGGGCTCCTTCGATTTCCTGGGACTAAATTACTATCCCTCAACTAATGCTACCAATACTAATAAAATTGTTGGCTCTGATATTAGCTATTCTACCAACAATCATGTCATTCAAACTAGTAAGTTTAACACACAATGATATTTTAAATATCCACTAGACATTACTTAATTTACCTTTTCAGTCCAACTTAAAAAATTCTCCTTTTCCTTAGTTGTTGAACAACAATACACTTTCAATTCAGACGCACTTTTTAACTCAATATTGTAAATAATCAAACTTTATGGACCACTGTCCAACTTGTTAAAGTATTTTAAAATATGCACGGCAAGTTAGAATATCCACTAATATGTAGATTTTCAACCATAATTTCAGATTTCAGAAATGGGAAATCTATTGGTGCTCAGGTTTGGCTTCCTCAGACTCTTGTTAATTTCTTCTTCTAATTAATTTTTGGCTCATTATATATATTATGCCCTCACTATGATTTTTTAATTAGGTAAAGGTGATATAAATAGTCACATATTATTTTGTTATTGCTTTTAGAATAATAATTTTAAAAAAACAAAGTTTTAGAAAAGACCATCTGTTCATAAGCATATGGAAATATATAGTTTAATTAGAATAATTTGAAGTTAGGGGTTTATAGTCTGCAATAACTGCAAGTGAAACGTTTGAGTTTTGGTCATAAACATTAAATATTTAGGGTAAAACACGTCTCGTCTTTTCACTTTCAATTATAGGTTTTACTCTAAATACGTAGTTTCTAACCAAAACACAAATAAGCGTGTCAGTTTACCCAAATAGCTTATAACCCAAACTTGACCAGAATATTAATTGCTTAATCCGTAAATTTTTCATCTTTTTTTGGTTAAACTGCACTTGAGTCTCTAGTCTTTCCATAGCTTATCATTAGACCGCTTTTGAAGAGACAAACTCTTTTTAAAATATAAATATTATATAGTAATTTTAAATAGGTGTATTTTTTATTACACTGAAACGCTAGTTAAATATTACAATTCTAATCTAAAGTAAGTGCTTAAAATGATACTCACTTTCAATTGAAATTCACAGTTTAGTACTATATTTTTGAATTTATCCTTTAAACATACCTATTTTTTCGTGTTGGTTCTGAAAAGGGTGTTTTTCAAATCTTGTGATTCCTTGAGACTAAAGTTAGCAAACAGGCCGGATCACCCGCAGATGACACGTACTCGGCCCGATGTTAAGCTCGTACAACATAGGCATGTTTGATATCCGAGCATGATCCGGGCCCAAATTCCCAAACCACGTGCTAGGCCTTGTTTGTGAGTTGGGCAGAATCACGAGTTTGGGCACTGCACAACCCAGACGGCACGGAACCGGCTCGAAAGACTCATTTGGGTATGAATTATGGTAGTGTATAATGTGTTTAATAAAAATATGTGGTTAGTGAGAATTGAACCCAAGACATTTAGGTCTTTAGGTGTTGAAGTATCTATCCTACATCTATTTCTTATAAGGATAATGACTAATATATAAAGTCTTGAGTCACCTCCACTTAGTGCTAATTGATTTTAAGATGGAAGCCCAAGATACCTTGAAATTTAACATTAAATCAGAGCCAGGTATTTAGGACCTGGGCCCGAGTTGGGTTTATTGGCCCGTGTTGATCACCTTTAATTTGGCCCGATATGGGTTGTGGAATGTTTTCACATTGACAGGTGAGGGGCGTGTTGAAGGATATATATCTCACATCAATTTCTTACGAGGATAATGACTAATATATAATGTCTTGGGTCACCTCCACTTAGTACTAATTGATTTTAAGATTAAAGCCTAAAATACCTGGAAATTTAACATTAGTTCATTCTCTAAACCACAAATTCATTATATCACATTGGTGATTGTTTAATCATATACTTATATTAGATGAACTATATTTTATAAAATTACTTCCAAATAAAAATGAATCAAATAAAATCTTCATTTGTATGTATTGTTCATTAAATAAGGACGATATGTTGTGATAAAATGTAATGAATTATAAGTTGGAACTGTTATAAAAATTGAAAGTTAACATTCTAAGATATAGTTAACTTAATTTAATTAATTAATGTAATTAATTCTAATGTATTGATGAATGATACATCAGAGTTAATGTAATTAATTCTGATGTATTGATGAATGAATAAAATAACTGAAAATTCTTAATTGATAAAAAAAACTTCAACTTAAATTATTATTATAACAATTTCAACTTAAAAAATTCTACAATAAAATATAATATTTTAAAACTATCTAAAATAGTAATTTTGTTTGTATTTAGTGTATATATGTATTTAAACTTCTATTTGTTTTCAAAAAATCATTAGATAACTACTTAATTTTGTTCTCCGAGTTAACTCAATTAGACAAGCACAACACGATTTTACAGGTGGAATGAGCACGATACGACACAAAAAATATGAAGCACGTGGGCGGGCTGCAAACTAACTTTTATTTTTGTAGCACGTCACAACATGGCATGAAACACGATAGGCACGGGCACGACAATGGAACTCAAAATATATAAGATCGAATGTACTACATGAAGATGACATGAGGTCGACACAAAGACAACTTTACTTGAGACCAGCATCTTCACCAAATGGCCGCATCTCTGAAGATCAACCCAAACTCCACCTTCTTCACCACCGTTTAATCTCCTACCCAAAAAATATACACTAAATTTTCCTACATCCAAACCTAAACTCGATGATCATCTTGAACCATGGACTGGAGTATTTTGCTTCCAACAGCACGTTGGCCATCAGTAGAATCGACACCTCTGAACAATTGATAGTGTAGTCGTCTTTTATTTGTTGTCTTACAAGTAAGGTTTCTCCTGAATATTTAGGTAATTGGAGGTTCAAACGCCTCATCATCGAAGCGCTAGTGGAGGATGCCACATGATTTATCAGTTAGTCAGCGAAAAAGATATATACTTGTAGTTTACCATAGCTTTTTTGGAGTTATACAAAAGTAGATCTGCAAAAGCTTTAAAAAACTGGAAAAAAATAGAACGTAAAGAAAATTATCATGAACGACAGTAGCAACCCGAAAATGGGACCACCGCCGCCGGCCGAATTCAAACCAGCACCATCATCGCCGCCCAACCCACCGCTACTGCCTCTCTAGGTTCTTCACCGATCACCCTTGATCGTTTGATTGTGAGATCCAATTTATCTGATGCCCAGTGAATTTTGATTTTAAATCTGATTTCTAAATTAAATTCACTGACAATAAGTTAGGTAAGTCATCTTTACCTTGGATCATTGATTCTGACGCTTCTTATCATGTGACTGGTGACAAGAAAATGGATCTAGGTCTTCTGTTACACTTGTGTGTAACACTAGGTGTTACACCAATAAAAGTATGTCATGTGTCCTTTTTAATCTAACTCTAATTTAACCATCTAACCGTGATTAAAATGATTTTATATTTATTTTATTCCTTAAATTATTTTTTACCTTAATTATTACTTTCCCTTTACCGTTTCTTAATTTACCATTTCTTTTTTACCACCCGCTTGCAATTCGTCGTACTTCTCTCGTCCGGCGAACACATTATCAAACGATTTGAAGAAGGTATGGTAATTCACCCTGCTCAATATTAACCATCTCTAAATCTACTTATGATCATGTTTGTTATTATTGTATTTTTCCATATTGTTTTGTAGGGGGTTTAACATGAATTTAAGGTTCAAAGATTGTGTATCTCGTTGTTAGTTTTTAGCCTTAAAAATAACCTTTCTTTTTCCAAATTCACGTTTCTAGGATTATTCCGGTAAACCTTCTCCATTCTCTCTGACCATAATCAGTGAACAGTTAATCGAACTCTAATACTTTACAAGATTGATGGAGGAAGAACATCAAAATATGGAAGGTACTTTTCAGGCTCTTGTTTCCTGAGACTTGTGTTCTTATTTTACTTGACCCCATACTGCCTTTCATTGCCGTCGTAAAATAACAACCCACCCTATTATGGTTAACCCCTGGTAGTTCATGTAAGTCAAAAGCAACAGTCAAAGCCAACACTGCAGCTATTCCAGGCAAACCATTGGCTAAACTCGGAATAGCAGATTTCAAATAGTCAAGAAAAAGAACAGGATATAGTGCCAGTGAAAATGATTGGAATCAGGGTTATCTTGTTTTTTGTTTAGGATTGTAATTGCCAACACACCAAAGTAATTGGAATTTGGATATGCTCAGTGGAATTGAGCTGAGTTTGAGTATAAAGAAAGTTTGTATATGGTTTTCTTACATGACAATGTTAGAAACTCTGATACATTAAAAAGTGACCTGAATCATGTTTGCATTTATCCACTACGTATTGTAGCACATCATTATTTAGAACTTCATATTTGCATTTATCTACCTTGATCCTTGCACCATTGATTCATAATCCTTTATTTAGCACTTCATTATGTATAGCTTTGTTGACATTTTATCTAGATGCAGATTTTGAGCTGCTCCTTTTGGTTCCTGATTTTGGCTTTTATGCTGTGTTGATATGCTTCTTTATGGTTATATCTTAAAATTGTATCTTTGTGTTTTGTTTGAAGGGATAAATGATGACTTTTTGCTACACGGGACAGAAGCTCGTCGAAAGTTAGAATTTGACAATCTTGACTTGGTAGAGACAATCCAAGATGAAGAACCATTGGATATAGTTGGAGAAAATAGGGAAAATGAAGATGGTGAAGGTGAACGTGAAGGTGAATGCGTGATTGCAACAAACATTGATCCAAAAATTGGTGTGGAGTTTGATAGTGAATCAAAAGCTTATCAATTCTACCAAAATTATGCCAAATCTATGGGATTCAGTACTAGAATGAGTGGTGCACATAAAGATAAGAAAATCGGGATCATTTTGGATCGAATTATTTTTTGCTCACGAGGAGGGAATAGACCTAAGGACAAACGCAATGCGCTTGTGAAGGTCTCATCATGCAGAAACAAGATGTGATTGCAAAGATCGAATGAAAATAAGCTGTAGGGAAAATGGAAAGTATCGAATCGTACAATTTCTGTCTGAGCATACGCATGAGTTAACAACCCCAAGTAATACACATACGTTCAGAAGCTACCAAAAGATTAGTGCTGCTCAAGAAGTTGAAATAGATACGTCTAAAATTTGTGGGATAGCTTCAAAGCAAATACTGGACATCATGGAAAAACAAGTTGGTGGTCGAGAAAATTTAGGATTTATTCGGGATGATCTGAAAAATTACTTGCGGTCAAAAATATCAATAGCAATGAAGCAAGGAGACACTGGTTGTGTTTTAGAATTTTTACAAAAAATGCATGTTGATGATTCTAATTTCTTTTATGCAATTCAGGTTGATGAGGATGACTTAATTACAAATATATATTTTTGGATGATGCAAAAATGAGGTATGATTTTGCTCGATTTGGTGATGTGGTTTCTTTTGATACAACCTACCACAAGCATAAAGATGGTAGACCTATTGCATTATTTTTTGGTTTTAATCATAATAAACAAACTGTAGTTTTTGGAGTCGCTTTGTTATATGATGAAATGTCAAAAACTTTTGAGTGGTTATTTGATACATTTTCTAGAGGTATGATGGGAAAAACACCTAAGACGATGCTCACAGATCAAGATGGAAGAATGGATTCATCATTAGCTTCTCAGTGGCCGCATACATATCATCGTTTATGCATATGACAAATTTAATAGAATGTACCTACTCATCTATCTGATATCTTTTCTAAATTCAAAGATTATTCGACTGATTTTAGCAGGTGTATACATGACTCTGAGGAATAAGATGATTTTCTTTACGAATGGAATCAGATGTTGGAAAGATACTGTTTAAAAAGCAACAAATGGTTGCAAAGGATGTTTGGTATAAAGGAAAAATAGGCGTTGGTTTATAGGCGAGAAACATTTTGTGCAGATATGACTACTACACTAAGGAGCGAGACAATGAATAGTGTATTGAAGAGGTATGTCAACTATAAGAATGACTTATCTAAATCTTTTGAGCACTTTCAGAGATTGTTATGTGATCGTCGTAATGAGGAGTCTGATGCTGATTTTAGATGTAGTCAAAGTACTCCAGCCATGACATTTCCAATGGCAATTTTGAAACATGCTGCAAGTGTTTACACATTTGAGGTGTTTTAAAATTTTAAGGAAGAGTTATGCAA
Source organism: Rubia tinctorum (assembly GCA_032355605.1). NCBI lineage: Eukaryota > Viridiplantae > Streptophyta > Magnoliopsida > Gentianales > Rubiaceae > Rubia > Rubia tinctorum. The sequence continues at coordinate 9,929 of JAULKM010082280.1, forward strand.
GGGAATCCATTGTGTAATGGAGATTGAAAGACAAGAAGGGGTCGTAACAGTTTATAACATTACAACTCAGAACAAGAAGCATCACCATTTTGGGACATATGATTCATCACAAAATAATGTTTGTTGCAGCTGTAAGAAGTTTGAGTTTGCTGGAATTTAATATGCACATGCTTTGAAAATTTTTACAACTCTTAGTATCGGCCGAATACCCAATGATTATATTTTAAAATGGTGGACAAAAGGTGCTAAGAAAGTAATAGTAAGAGCTGAGATGGGACATCATGGTAAAATTGAAGAAAATGAAAAATTAGAATTACACTACAAAGAGTTGTCTCACCTTTTTATGCAACTGGTCACGAAGGCATCAGAATCCGAGAAGACTTATAAGATGGCTAAAGAAGAGTTTTGTAGAATGTCAAAAAAAAATTGATGTGATTGTTGGATGTGGAGGTAAGGTGAAAAATCATAAAGAAGTCGAACAATGTGTAGGTGAAGATTTTAGCATCAATGAAGAAATTCTCAAAGAAGGCAATATCAAAGGTGTGAAGCGGAAAGAAAGAGTTACTTACAAAAGTAGAAAGAAACCGAAGAATGCTTTGGAAAAAGTTACAAAAAAGCGAAAGTACAATGTAAAAGGAAAAACTTTATCACGTGTATTACAAATTGTTAATAACCTTTCCATTTTATTTTGATCATGAATTGAGTCGAAAACATATGTTGATAATGCAGGGTATAAGTGCCGATGACGCATCTAACATTCCTACTCCTTCGGTTCCCAGCCATATTTCGCAATCATTACAGGTATTGTTCTATTTTACAATATAATTCTTAAAAGTTATTTTATCTAGTAGGATTTCCATAAAGTAGTATAAACTTGCAGTTATAGTATTTTGATCATTGAAATTGTTATTTTTTGTGTAGATTTTAGATCCAATTATGAATCGATTGCAAGGGCCTGCAACAAAATTTTGTATTGAGAAGGCTAGGCAAGATGAGGGATGCGACACATGATTTACCTTTTAAACTTCTTTGATAGAAAACGATGTATTAATGAATCCAAAATGAAGTCTAGAATGATGTTTGATTAAGAACCGTATTTTGTTTGTAATTTTTTTTATAGAACTGGATCCTTCAAATTATGCTCACTTTTTTTTTATACAAAGTACATTCTAATTGATTTTTTTTACATGAACATGTACATGTACTGTGAATCTTCAAGAGTTTCTCAAAATTTAGCACAAATGTTGCACAAATTAAGAATAATCACTCGTCTCATTTCAGAATAGTCAGAATCTACACATTGCATATTATTTACTATAAGTGTTTGAAGCTCCATAAGAAAACTAAGAAGAATGAGAAGGATAAGGAATAAGTGTTTGAAGCTAAATTCAACTCAATTTCATCTCCCAGCCTCAAATGCCTCTGCAGATGTTAAAATTGGAGGATGGGATTGATGGGCAAAATGACCCAAAGAAGAACAAGAAGAAGGAATAGTGGTGTCAGTTCGGGTTATCGTGTCGGGTTCGGGTCGGGTTAAAAATGGTTCGGGTTAAAACAGGTCGGGTTAAAACGTGTCATATTTATTTTTCGGGTCGGCTCGGGTTCGAGTCGGGTTCCT
>JAULKM010082291.1:0-11546 GCA_032355605.1 Rubia tinctorum
TAGTAGTTATAAATTTTATAACCCGGTTCATACAACCCGAAAATTTTATCTTAATTTCTTCTAATTTACACTATAAATCTTGGTCTTTCCATGACTTATGGAAAGATCGTTTTTCAAGAGACGGACTCTTTAAAAAATATGGGTTGATTCTTTTTCTTCTATTTCTAGGTACAAATAGTACTCATTTTCATTTTCATTTTCATTTTCATTTTCATTTTCATTTTCATTCCAATGTTCACACTTTCTTTATTTTTCAACTTATATTCTTATCGGTTCTTATTCTATATTACTACTCGCTCCGTCTCATCCTAATCAGCACATAATCTTTTTCAGTCAAAGTAGTCGAACTTTAACCACATATTTGAATACATATATGAAATTCATCGTATGAGATATGGTTAGATTCATCATAACATGTAATTTCTAAATATCAAATTTTTACGTGCCGTTATTATTCGTAACTACACATATTTACAGTCAAACATGTTTACTAAAGACCGTGAAAAAAATTCTATACATATTTCGCTGTGACAGAGGGAGTATACTTTTTCTTCATTCTCTACTACTTTCTCCTCTATATATTTACACGCTGGGTAATTTTTATGTTTTTCTAGATAAAAAATTGTATGTAAGCTTTACTAGTATTCCAATACGAACCACAATAGAAAAGTGTTACGATTAGTATGAGTTTGTGGTCGAATATAGCAAACAACTATTTTTTTTCTTATAACTTTTACTACTTGCATAACCTCTACCGAGCAGGCATTCAACTTTCAGAGTTTATTTATGTATAAATACAACACCTTACTATTACTTGTCATTGGCGAATCGGCATATAGTTAATTATCTTGTTACAATTTGATTTGGCTGTGACAGAGGGAGTATACTTTTTCTTCATTCTCTACTACTTTCTCCTCTATATATTTACACACTCGGTAATTTTTATGTTTTTCTAGATCAAAAATTGTATGTAAGTTTTACTAGTATTCCAATACGAACCTCAATAGAAAAGTGTTACAATTAGTATGAGTTTGCGGTCGAATATAGCAAACAACTATTTTTTTTCTTATAACTTTTACTACTTGCATAACCTCTACCGAGCAAACATTCAACTTTCAGAGTTTCTTTATGTATAAATACAACACCTTACTATTACTTGCCACTGGCGATTCGTCATATAGTTAATTATCTTGTTACAATTTAATGTCATTGGACATGTTCTTTGCATGCTCTGATATTTTAACTATCGTGAAGCATATATAACTTTTCTGATACGCAAACTATTAATTTAACTTATTTGTCATTTGAAGGCTACTCTGTATTAGGGTTTGATTCTACCCTCTCTTTATCTGTTTAATCATTTTGGAGCATATATGTTTGAAGTTTATTGAGAATATATGTCAAGAAGTGAATGGGAATTGGTTCCCTCATTAAGGTAACTATGGCACCTATTTGATTTAGGTATTCATTACATCTTTACATAATATATTTAAGAGATGCCTATAACTTTCACTCCTGATAACCATGCATATGATAGGGTATGACTGTAGTATGCAACAAGAATAGAGATTTAATAGAATAATCGGTCCTTAAGAAATAGGGAGTATAATAGAGGTAGGACAAATTTGAATTCACTTAAATTGATTCCTTAGCATGGAGGTACTAAATAAATTTAGGTATCTAAAACACAGTTTCTATATATCTTTTAAAGTGATTGGACTGTTTAATCCAATGGATCTTTCTTTTCAAAATTTTACTTCCCTGTCAATAATTTGCAAAATGCCAAGTAGACGTGTGATGAGTTTATTTGGTATGTGAATAAGTGTCATGGTGTAACTTGGCAATGCTTGAAGCCCTAACTTATTAAACGTTTCTTATTAATTATCATCCCTTTGAAAGATATCGGTGATCGTATATTTCCTACCTTATTTCAAAACTGGTTTTTATATGCTCGAGGAAAAAATCTATAATCGAATAAAACTTACCATTAGCTTAAAATATTTACTTTCTCGTGTTGATTCTCTTATGAAGGATATCGAAAGTAGCATGATTATGCCATACTCTCACCGTTCCAGAGTTTATTTTCACTTTTCAACTATTTTTTAAGGCATATTTGACCATCGATTATTTTAATTACGTAATGTTGTGATATGAACTCCTTGAGTAATGGCAGTGATGACTAGAAATTTATGTTTTCTTAGAGCATTTAACACTATTTTAGATGCTTTTGTTGGTGGATATTTAGGATTATATGTGTTTTGCATGATAGGGGGTTAAAACCAGCTTGTGTTGGTTATTCATGTTAACTTCTGTATTTTGTTAGCTATTTGTAACCTAATTGATTTTTTCTTCTATGAGTGGTCAGTATGTATTTTTGTGAGCTTAGATAGAAGATCTTCATTGGGGAATGCCATGTGCAAGAATGGTAGTAGATAGAAGTTCAGTGGCAAGGTTGGTAGCTGAATGAAGACCATTGGACTTAATGGTAGAAGAAGTTGGGAGAATAAGAAGACAAGAAATGAGAAAATATTCAAGGAAATTTAGAGGTGTTCATCGGGCATGCCAAATTACACAGTTTGTGCCACAAGAACTGCCAAGAAAATGAAGGTCCAGTGAACGGGCGTGCAAACATGCATGGTTCGTACCAAATCAGAAGCCCTTTGAAGATGTCCCAGAAGAGTGACCGTATAATTTTACACGGTCTGTTCCAGCTCAGACTCTCAAAATCAAGGCTCAGAGAACGTGTTGTGCAACTATGCACGGTCTGTTCCCATAGTCACTGGCACGGTCTGTTCCCATAGTCATTGGCACGGTCTATGTTGCCCCATTGACTGGGGTTTTTACCAGTGGGTTTTTACCTTCTCTTTCCTCCCACTATATAAATTGTCCTTTTACATTGGTCTAAGGAGGGAGGCGGGTCTGTAAAAAAAACTATTTCCTCTCTTTCTTCATTCATTTCATAACATTTATGGCTTTAAAACACATTGCCATTATTATCATTACTTCTTGGTCTTTTAATTCTTATGATTATGCTTGCTTGATGTTAGGTGTACAACTAATTGATTTCAATGCATGAGCAAGCACTAGGCACGAGAATGAACACAGAAGTATTTTTTTCTGCTTATCAGGTTTGGTCAAAGGTAAACTTCCACGAGCCTCCTCTATAAAGGTGTAGGTAAATAAAAAGAAACTGTGAGTGTTGATGGGAGTGCGCACGTTGGCGCACCCCCGTTAATACAAAAGAAACGTAAATCATAATCCTTGGCTAAAAAGTGCTAATGCCAAGGGACAAAAATACTAACCTCTTCGTGAAGACAAGGGACATAGGTATACTACTAAAGCTGGATGACCTTGAGAACAAACTCATTACACCACCCTAAAAATGCAATGTGGGTACTAACTCTTACATACGAGACCTTCAATGTAGAACCAAACATGTGGGAGTCCGGAAAAAATCATGCAAAATGATGTGTGAAGACTTAGCATCTAAGGGTGAAAGAGTGGTACTTCCGGCCTATAACCAAGCGGTGAGTGAACCGGTCCTTCACTAACCAAGGTTTGTTACCCTCGGCCTATGGCGATAAAGAGTGTCACGACCTTCCTCTAGCTATAATGGGTGGAGGTTAGAGTTTGACGAGGGGTCAGAACCAGGATATTAGTCATCGTGGGAGTTTCCAATGAATTAACCTCTCCATATCGAGTGATAATGCATAAAATAATTATATTGTGAATATTTGAGGTCAAGTCTCAAATGTCAAATACGTGATGTAAATACCCTCAAGATCATCATTACCATGCTTTATCTCTTAACTTGTACTTATATGCTTGTAGTTGTAATTTAATCATTTCAAAACAAAACCCCCCCATTTTCTCTATTCCAGACACACACACACACTTAGTGACACTTGTGTGTGGATTACGTGAGTCTATCCCTTAAACCCCTAAATCTCTATGGACGACATCCTAACTTACCATTTTATACTTATTGGTAGTTAGGACTGAGAAAGGGAGAACCACTATAAATCTTCTTTCTTTAATTTGTACTTGGTAGTGCTCTGGGCATTCTTAACAATGGCCTGGGGTACTCACTAGGCAGCAATCTCTGTTGGCGTTGGGTGCAAAATTACTTCTTCCTGCAAGAATCTCCTGGAATAGATTTGGGGTAAAGGCTTTGATGTTACTGCACATATGATTCTATTATCTTGTTCTTACTTACCTGGGTTCTTTCGTTCCTTGCTATTTATAGGTTTTTTCTTCCTTTATTCCTGGCACTATAAGCCCATGTAAGGCGTGTTCATCAAGGTCATCACGATGGCAATGGTAGACCATACTTCCTAGGTCGTGACTAATGTGTTGGGCTTATGTGGACATGACCAGATGTATGTTTTGTGCAATGTTTATTTGAGCAAAGTTACGAGGTGCGACTATCGATTCGTTGACTTGGGAATCTCATTTGTATTCTGCGTGGTCAGTGTTAGTTTTGTGGGTCATATACATACCTCGCCTATACCACATAAAATAAAGGCTAATACAATCTTCCCCCGGATACCCTCGGGGTTTGTTTCTTTTTGAAGATTGTAGACCGGATTGAAGTCAATCGAGATCGGGGGCTTGGATCGATTCTGAGACGCATCAATTGGTACTCCCGGTGGGATCCAATTAAGTCAGATCTAGATCCCTTGGTCTATGTCTATATCCACAACTTCTTCTTGATAGAGTGAGAGGTTGAAGATCAAGGGGGGACTGACACATGTGGTGAAGTCAGATATTCTTACAGGCCCAAGCATATGAGGAGGATGGTTGCTACTGCAGCAACACGGAGTGTGGAGATTGCTCCAGTTGAAGCTTCGTTGGATCCTGACCTGTCAATTCCTATGGTTGAAGGATCGCGGGAAGGAATTCCACTAGAGACATCGAAGGACATGGAAGTTACTATAGAACCAACGATGGAAGTCGGTGTCACGGTGCCGGTGTTTGAATCGCGAGGAGTGGATGACCATCTCACCGAGTGTTCTAGTGACTCACATGTTAAGGCTTATAAATAGAGGATCCATGAAAATTGGAGCTTAGGGGGTCCGGTAGGAAGACCTTCGTAGGGTTTTGATTAGATGACGCATATGTTGGTGGAAGCAAGGTACCAGGTTGTTCCTCACTTGATGACCTTTTGACCGTCAATGATGATGATGGCTTCAATGACCCCCGCTTCGACCCTGGCTCTAGAAACGCAAGTTAGAGCCCTACCTATAGCAAGCCAAATGCTGGAGTTTCATACTTGGGATATGACAAGGAATCAGCACAGCCAAGGCCGCAACCATCTTTCCCTGATCATTTGCAAATGAGTTATCCTATGACTACTTCGATTCCTAGACACTCTGCCACAAGCATCGAACAGACTTGAGGGGTCATACCTTCGATGAGAATCACAAACCAGATGAACCCTGCAGGGCATGGCTATGTATTTTTGGATTACCATGGGCATGGATCTATACCCCCCGGATATCCTAGAAGCATAGGAGTTAGATTTTATTCTGAACAGGCCACCTCGCAACCTATGCATGTCCTCCAGAATGAAAACCCCCATAGAAGACCAAAACAGGGTAGCAACCATGTACTTGGTGAGACTGACAGTGCTCTGGAAAGGGAGTTGGATAGGCTGATATGTTAGACTAGTCAAACTGCATGCTCTCCGTTTGGCCCAGTTATGACAGTGGTTCATTGGCTAGGTGACATGAAGCCACCAGAGGGGCTTTCCATTTATGCAGGAGACACAGACCCCTAAGAATTCATTCAGACCTTCCACAGTTTGATAAACTCTCGAGATTTCGATGAGAGGTTGACATGTAAGCTGGTGGGCAACTACCTTTGTGGAAAAGCGCAGAAGTGGCACAACAAGTTGCCAAGAGGTTTTCTGTAGTCATACCGGGACTACAACGGGGCTCTCTTGAGTCAATATTTCCAGAGAAAGAAATTCACCAAAACATTAACAGAGTTGTACCAAACAAAGCAGAGGCAATGGGAGTCCACTGTAACTTTTTATCATAGATATGTTGATGAAATTTTGGGGGTTATCAAAGACATGGAGAATGAGAGCATCCAAGGTTATTTGTTGGGGATGGAGGACTTGGAGTTGTACAAGAAATTGACATCAAAGACTCCTAAGACGCTTCAACAGCTTCAGGAGGTCGTTGAGCAGTATTCGAAGGTTGAGGAGGCCACTCGAAGGAAGAGAGAAGGTAAGATGGACAAACACGCAAAACCCAGTGATTCTCGAGGGAAAATGAAAATTGAGAGATCAAGTTTGAGAAGTATACGCCCATGTAGCATTCCCCGACGGAGATTTAGAGCATCAACATGAGGAATCTTTAAACCACCCCCTCCGATGAATGATGATAATAGAGCATTCGCTAATAGGAGAGCTACCAACAAGTACTGTGGTCACCATATAGATTATGGGCATCACACGAATGAGTGTACTCATCTGAGAATGGAGATTGACTTGCGCGAGAGGGATGCCCTTCTAAAATAGCTTTTTCGTCAGCCTGTCTGAAATGATCCCTCGAAGCCGAGGAACGTGTGAAACCCCGAACATAATTAGATTAATACACTTAGCATAACACTGATACAAATCGTGTTATGTCAATTGAACCTTTTAAATTCACTCTCACTTGGAAAAATGATTCTATATTAACACATAACATGTCTAAAAAATTAATAAAAAGAAAAAATTTTAAGTGGAGGTAGATGTAATTATAAATTGGAGGAACATTAATCACTATTTCTTGATAAGAAAATAAATATTTCAATCCTTATTAACCAATGAGTAAGTATGTTTTGGTATTAATATACAAATAAACAATATTATTAATCTACAGTGCTATCAAATCAAAGTTAATATTCTTCAAAGTTGTTATAAGATTATATCAAATTAATAATAATGATGAGGAACAAAAAAATATGTATTAAAATTGGATAATCATAAGAAAAATGATATTAAAAAATATATATTTAACAGTTAAACTCTTATTGTTCAAATCACTTTATACTCGAATTACATATCCACTTAAGTTTAAATCATATTACTTCTTTGGTAAATAAGATCTTTCTCATTTTATTCTTATTTCATAATTTTTAACAAAGTTTGTACTCATAACATTAGGTAAATAATATATAATAAGTGAAACAAAATAATAATTAATGAAAAAATATATTGTAAAGAATAATAGGAAAACAATAATAATAACAATAACAATAATAATTTTAAAAAAAACTTAATTGGAAATGTTTGTGCATGTGAAGCCTAACATGCACAATTACATCTGGTTGTGAAGAAAATGCAGCAACAGATACCTTTCATCACTATCATTTCACACATCCCAAACTCCAACTCAAAATAGGGTGTCAATTCGGGTAATCGTGTCAGGTTCGTGTCGTGTTAGAAACGGTTCGGATTAAAACAGGTCGGGTAAAAAATGTGTCAATTTTAGTTTTCGGGTCGTGTCGGGTTGATACGTGTTGGATTTTTTTCTCGTGTCGGGTTGTTGTTGGGTCAATTTAAAACGGATCTATTGTTTTCTTCGAGTCGGGTCGGGGTGGGTCGGTTTATTGTCGTGTCAGGTTATTGTCGTGTAATTTTTTTGCTCGGATTGGATTGAATCGGGTTCTTTTCGGATCAGGTTCTTTTCGGGTATAATAATATTTAATATTTTTATATATAGGTAAGAATAACAAAAATCATGTATTTTGGAGTAATAGATACAAGGGAAACACAATTTTGGGCCACAATGTAATTTTTCAAAAATGTGTACAAGTAATCAATGTTGACTTTTGAGGCCCTTCCGTTCACCAATACATGCCCAAATCGCAAAGTCGCAATCTTATATTATTCAATTGAATTTTGGTGTCGCCAATTTCGTGATTCGAAAATTCCAAATTTCTTGGAGGGACATAAGTGCAAAAGATAAAAATTTTACTCGTAACTCCAAATTGAAATTCGCTCGAACGTGGTGCTTTCCTATGCACCCCCATTTTATTTTCCAAATCCTTAACGGAATGTTTATCATCGATCGGGAACAAGAACATATCAGTAATCCTTTCCGATTTCTCTTCCTTATTTCTATGTAATCAACTTTAAGTTACTCTTAAACATCTACTAATGCTTTCCCACAATTCACAAAAAAAATATTATTTAATATTTTTATATTTAGGTATGAATAACAAAAATAATGTGTTTTGGATCAATGGATAATGGGGAAACACAATTTTGGGCCACGGTGTAATTTTCCAAAAATGTGTACTAGTAATCAATGTTGACTTTTGAGGCCCTTCCGTTCACCAATATATGCCCAAATTGCAAAGTCTCAATCATATCTCATTCAATTGAATTTTGGTGTCGCCAATTTTGTGATTCGACAATTCTAAATTTCTTGGAGGGACCAAAGTGCAAAAAGTAAAACTTTACTCGTAACTCCAAATTGAAATCCGCTTGAACTTGGTGCTTCCCTATACACCCCCATTTTATTTTATAAATCCGTAACGGAATATTTATCATTGATTGGGCACAAGAACATGTATGTAATCCTCTCTGATTTCTCTTCCTTACTTCTATGTAATTAACTCTAAGTTACTCCAGAACATAAACTAGCGCTTTCCCACAATTCACCAAAAAATATATTATTTTATATTTTATATTTTGGTAAGAATAACAAAAATCATGTATTTTGGAGCAATAGGTATTGGGGAAACACAATTTTGGCCCACGGTGTAATTTTCCAAAAATGTGTGCAAGTCATCAATGTTGACTTTCGAGACCCTTCTGTTCACCAATACATGCCCAAATCGCAAAATCGCAATCGTATATTATTCAATTGAATTTTTGTGTTGCCAATTTCGTGATTTGACAATTCCAAAGTTCTCAGAGGGACCTAAGTGCAAAAAGTAAAAACTTTACTCGCAACTCCAAATTGAAATCCGTTCAAATGTGGTGCTTCCCTATATACCCCCATTTTATTTTCCAAATCCATAATGGAATATTTATCATCGATCGGAAACATGAATATATCCGTAATCATTTCTGATTTCTCTTCCTTATTTCTATGTAATCAACTCTAAATTACTCTAGAACATCTACCAGCGCTTTCCCACAATTCACCAAAAACATAAATTATTTTATATTTTATATTTAGGTAAGAATAACAAAAATCATGTATTTTGAAGCAATGAATAATGGGGAAACACAATTTTGGGCCATAGTGTAATTTTCCAAAAATGTATACAAGTAATCAATGTTGACTTTTGAGGCCCTTCCGTTCACCAATACATGCCCAAATCACAAAGTCGCAATCGCATATTATTCAATTGAATTTTGGTGTAGCCAATTTCGTGATTTGACAATTCCAAATTTCTTGGAGGGATCTAAGTGCAAAAAGTAAAAAACTTTACTCGTAACTCCAAATTGAAATCTCGGGTCAGATTCGGGTTTCGATTTGACTTCAGTCATGTCGGGTATGAGTCCGGGTTGATATATCTCGGGTCAGATTCGGGTTTCGGGTTGACTTCGGTGGTGTCAGGTGCGGGTTCGGGTCAGATTTGGGTTTCGGATTGAATTCAGTCGTGTTGGGTGCGGGTTCGGATCTATATTTTTCGGGTCAGATTCGAGTTTTGGGTTGAGTTCGGTCGTGTCGGTCCGTGTCGGATTCTCGGTTCGTGTCAAAGATTGACAGCACTAAGAATAGTTGTGGAACATGAGGCAGCCAATAGTATAAAGTTTAATTTTTACTGCAACTTAATATCGTAATAATAATATGAAGATATTTTCAAAAAAAATAGTCTTAGTTTAGATCTATATATAATTTTCTAGAATACTAGTTTATTGCTTTGCTAGTTTTTTTCTTGAAAAAATTTCATTGCAAATAATTTATGAAAACTTCAGTGACATCTAAATTATTGACATCATTCACCTTTAACCCTTCGTTTAATTTTTGAATATTGTTGGCCCCTGAACTAATAGAAATATTACGTCGTGCATAGGGCTAGCTGTAAACGAGTCGATCGAACCGAGTTTGAACAACTTTTGTTCAAATTCAAGCTCGTTTGAAATTTCACGAGTTCGAGCTTGGTCTGAGTTCAATCGAGCCTATAATATCTTGGCTCGAGTTCGAGTTTGAGTGAAATTATTTTGTTCGAACTCGAACCCGAGCCATGGTTAAATATATTTTTAGAATTTTTATATACATTATAATATAATACAGTATATTTAATAATATATATTATATTGGGTCGACAAGGTTAACGAACATATTAGTTGAACTCGGATTGAGTTCGACTCAAGTTTGGTCAAATTAAAATTCGAGACGAGTTTTGACCGATTTGTTCGCAAACTTTTTGCAAACAACTCAGTTCTTTTACAACCCTAGTCGTGTCATTTCTTTCTAGTCAAACCGTTGTTTCAACTTTTATTGTTATTTTGAGGGGCAAAACTATATTTTCCTATTCAACCCCTGAATTTTTTACAATCCAAAAGAATGTCTTCTCGAGCCATTCAGATGTCGAGGATGAAGACGAGATCTAGATTGAGATTTATCACACACCACACGAACGGATCAAGAAGACATTCTTCTAAAATGTTGTTAACGTTGACGTTACTTTTAATAATCAGAAAACAGGAATTGGTGTTGTAATCAGGACACAAATGGGTGTTCGGTTAGAGCTTTCACTCATTATATTCTTGCAGCAGATAGTCTCCAAGTTGAAATTCTATCAATAAAATTAGGGGTTGGGCTTGCTTAGGACCTAAATTTGAATGAATTTACCATATAATCTGATTGCGGTGTTGCTTTAAAGGGCCGTAAAAATCCAGAAACTGCTCCTTGGAAGTTTTTTTCTTATGATCTTTTGAACTAAGCAGCTTGAATATAAATTTTGTGTTGGTGTTTTATGAAACACAAATCTATTTAAGTATAATTGGATTCGAGTATTTGTGAACTCGGGACGTTAAAAAAAGTTTGGTGGTGTGGAGTGCACATTTGTATAAACTATCTACAAGTTTACAGATTTATAGGATAAAGATTAATTGTGTTGGTGATGACTAATCTGACTTGTCCTGGAGTGTGGAAAGATGTATCATTTCAGAATCTATTATAATTCTGATTTGGTGGTGCGTATTGTCTAACTTCTCTTGATTGAAAAGATAAGGATGATATTAGATTAAGGACGATACATTGAATGTGGTTTTGTGGAAAGATGTATCATGTGGAAGGATGTATCATTTCAAAATTTATAATATTGATAGTTTCGTGTATTGTGATAGACAATGAATAGTTGCATCCTCTTGGGGCAACTGTTTCCTATATATAGGGCTTACACATGCACACAAAAGATAAGTGAAAATTTTAGAATTTTCTCAGACTTACTCAGTAACCAAAAACACAATTAGTCGGAAGTATTCTCCTAATTCAAGTCTAGAACATGAGAGATTCTCGATTGTTTTATCCTCGAAGGGAATTCGTGTAACCCAAGGCTGTAATAGGGTCGAATTACTCTTTAAGGAA
>JAULKM010082302.1:0-11545 GCA_032355605.1 Rubia tinctorum
AATATTAAAGTTTTATTATACAACGTGTAGTAGTTATAAATTTTATAACCCGGTTCATACAACCCAAAAATTTTATCTTGATTTCTTCTAATTTACACTTTAAACCTTGATCTTTTCATGACTTATCGTGAAGACCATCTTTCAAGAGACGGACTCGTGAGTAAATTGTGGGAGAACTGAAATATTAGGGGACTAAATTATGTAATTGTTTGAGAAATTCGGTCTGGTGGAGGTCAAAGCATGTAAACCTAAAGGGTTAAATGGTTAAATGATTTTCTAATTCGATCTTTACGTTGAAAGTGTCAATATAATCATGTAAAATCATAAAGTAACAAAGTAACTTTAACTTTACGATGATTTGTGCTAATATAACTTTTACACTACATTCTGGCGTTGACTCACCAATCATGAAGTGACAAATGTGTCCTCAATCATTTCAACTTAATTTTTTCCCAATTTTATCCCATCCTGTTACCGCCCACCGCTAGCCTCCATCACCCTCTCTGACACTCTCCGCCGCCACCACCACCACCACGAGAAAAACAATCAGATTCGAAGCACCAAAAAATCGAAAAACTAGTCACAATGTGTTTAGATTTCAATTCAGGAACTGGTGTAGGAATATGAATCCCAGATTAACAGTTCAATGGACAAGAAAAGTAGATCAAACACACAAAGTTGCTCCCCTCATAGAAGAACGAATAGCAAGAACAATAGTGTTCTGGAAAGCATAGGCATGCTTCCTTCCTTCGGATACCTACGCTCGTTCTTGCTAAGCTCTATTTATGTGTTCTTTTGTGAGACATTGAATCTCTCCCACCGCCATCAACCGGTAAGTTCCTTGTATTGTCACTGTGTGTAAATTATCACTAACTTGGTGTTCGTTGAGAATTGGGTTTTCCGGATTGTGAATTGTGGATATTTTAAGGCTCTCTGCTTTACCTGCTTATTTGAGTGAGATGGAGATGCAATGTAGGGTGAACAATGACACTAGCAGAGTGCGGAGTTGGGATGAATTTGGCTACGAATTCTTGCTGGAGATATTGAAGAGATTGTCATGGTTTAATCAGTTGTGCATAGCATCCAAGGTGAGCAAGGCATGGTGGTCGGCAGTGTTGGATTTATTGTGTGATCGACCTCAGAGTCTTGGAATCCCCTCAGCTTCGGCGACGTAGCGCTTGCCATATGTGCGAGAATTTTGCTGGGAGGACACCTTCCCTTCAGGAGTTGATGGTCCGTTGGCTTGGGTTGTGTAAAGTTATATGTATCTTATGGAGTATTGGCAAAATTCATTTATGGAAACTTGGAAATTTAACAATATTGGATTCAATGGTTTAGAAGCATGATGGTTTTATGGAAAATCACTATAATTATGGAATGAGATATTATGGAATATTATGAGATATTTGATATAAGGAAAATACATTTATTTATGGGATTTGGATATGCTTCAGAAACAGATAAAGAATAGAAAATTTATGGAGATAATTATGGAGTATTCCAATCTGCATATGGACTATAAATAGAGAACATTAACGGTTGCAAGATGTGTGGATTTAATTGAGAAAAATATGTACTTCAGATTTACGTTCAACTGAGAAGTTTTGCAAAGAGCCAGAAACTATATGTTTCAACATACCTGACCGATCAAGTTCAGAACGTATACCTTAATTTCTCGGGAGGAGGAGATCCAGCGTCAACGAGTTTCGAGGTCAGAGAGAGTTTGATGAAGGCGGATCGGTAGCAGGGGAGCTTGCAAAATCCACACGTTGTAATTAGAAGATAAGTATAGTTGTATGGTGTATTTTGTATTATATCTTTGATTAGTGATTTTATTCTGAACTGGACCAGGCCCCACAGATGTAGGTGAATTTCACCGAACTGCGTAACCAAGTTATGTGTTTCGTGCATTATTTACTTTACATACTTAGTTAGATATATTATGTTGAAACATATGTATAATAGATAAACTAAAACGGTAAAACCATTTTTAAAGATTGTTTTTGCTAAGCGTTGCTGGAAGAAGTTGAAGAAAGTGCAGTGTCCTTCGACAATCATTCGACTCTGCCCAAATAGCTCTACAAAGGTGGAAACTTTGCGCTTATTTGGCCCGTGAATGATGAAACTGCATCATTTATACGTGATGGGCTACCCCGACTGAAGTAATTGAAGCTCGACTATTGTGCTTTAACGGTCAATGCATTGCCTATTAGACCATGTGCAACGGTGAGACGGCACTAAATCCGCTCAATTCATTAAATATGCAATCTATCTCTTCCATATCAACATTGAGCCCGCAATTAAATCACCTCTTTTTCCCCCACAGTGGTTGAGACATTTATAATCTCAATTCATAGACCCCACTTGATTCTCTCTATCCTACTCATTAATTTTATATTTAATATTTAATTTATATAAATTTACCTAACAAAATAAATCAAATGTGAAATTTAATAAGACATTTGTAATTTTTTAATTTAATTTCTTTTCGAATTTTTTTACCAGAAATTAATTTCAATATTTAAAATTTATTCAATGAACCATAGTTTTAAAAAATTATATAGTTTTTAAATGTAATTTTGTTTTTTTATAAATGGCCAAATTTAATTTTTCAGATTTTTCAGATTTTTCATTTTTATGATTTTTTTATTTTTGGATGAGACACATGGCACCCCATATTGGGCCACGTGTCCCAATCTGATTAAAAAATTAAAAAAGGGCCATGGGTGCCACGTGGCCCCATCTGGGGGTGCCACGTGGCACCCGTGGTCAATTTAAATGAGTTGCGCTGACACAGGTGCAGGGAGCACATGGTGTGCAGGAAACAATTAATGCAGGGTCGGCTGCATTTCCTAATCCGGTGTAGCCATGTAGCCCGCTTTGAGCCCCCCACTGTGGGGGGTTTCGCGCTTAGTTCGGTCCCCAATTTTTATTGAGCTGAAATTGAGTCCCCCCACTGCACATGCTATTATATTGGATGGGCATAGAGGTGTCAATTGGGCGGGATTGGGAAGAAATGAGATATAAAATTAATAAATAGGTAATTAATGGGATCAGATATTAAATACTCATTAGGTTTTGGGATTAGGCGGGATGAGAATGATTATATTAATGATAAATTTTGATCCCAATGGATCCCAAATTATGTTAACTCAATGGAAACCCAACAAATACCTAAAATTACCCAATTAAATGCATATATAATATTTAACATAAAAACCACTATAACTCACAAATTATACATCTTTAATGCATATATATTCCCTCCGTCCCATGATTATTGGCCTATTTACTTTTTCACGGTCTTCAATGATCGTGTTTGACGTCAACATCTCTAACTATGTACAACAATTCCGTATAAAAAATTGATATTCTAAAAATAGATGTTAAAATGAATCTAACAATATCTCACATGATATATTTATTGTATATATATTAGTTTATATTTAGGATCAAAGTTAATCAAATTTGACTTTGAAAAAGTAAATAGGTCAATAATTATGGGACAGATGGAGTATATATTAGTAGCCTAATAGTTAGGTGTTATTGGACAGACCGTCACTCATTCAATTGTTTAAATTATATTATAATTTGTCGCCGAATAGGGTACAATTTGTGTCCTTTCATTTTATTTCTACAACACTTAGGACCATAAATGAGCCGAGATGAACTCAAACAACCACTATTTTGAATTCAGCTTGTTTAAAATACCTCGAGTTCCAACTCGACTTAAACTCATGTGAACCTGTAGTATATTGGCTCAAGTTCAACTTCGAATGAAATTAGTTTGACTCGAGTTTGATTTTGAGTGGAATTAATTTGATTCAAGCTCTATTTTGATTTTGCACTTGAGCCATAATTAAATATAAATTTTCTTTTAATATACATTTTAATTTTTTAGTCAGTATATATTAAATATATATTACATTGTCTCGATAAGTTTGACAAGTTTGATCACCAGTGTTAATTGAATTCGAGCTCGAACTCGAATACTATATGAGTTGGTTCAAACACGCTCGAATTCGGTCAAATTTGAGTCGAGCTTTGATAGAGGTGTTTTTAAACAGTTAGGTTCGTTTACATCCCTACTGTGACGAAGCTCGAGCTCGTGAACAGTTCTGGTGCAAATGAAGCAAACTATTTGCAAACAGCTCGGTCAAATCTCAACTTGAATTCCAGTATGATCGAGCTCGTACATTATTCGAGCTCGACCTCGTACAATATTCGAGCTCGACCTCGAACCCAACGTTCGTGTAAAGACTAAATGTTTGGATGCTTTATTAAGATGATCAGTGCAGTTTATATAGGTTACAAGAATGAGTTTGAAAGGAAAGGAAATATATATCATATCATATCCTATCCTATCACATCTCAATCAAATCTTAATCACCGATCTTGTCTATCCTAACACCCATCCTCAAGTGAGTGTCGGATGCTTAGTGACGCAAAGCTTGGACATGAAAAACTCAAAAAGAGGACGAGATAATCCTTTTGTGAATATGTCTGCAAGCTGAAGGTACGTAGGAACATGGTAAAGGCGAAGCTTTCCCGAAGAAACCAACTCACGAATGAAGTGATAATAAATGTCAATGTGTTTCGCCCGCTTGTGCGCAACAAGGTTTTGAGCTAGAAAGATGGCACAATTGTTATCACACAGTAGAAGTGGAGGACCGGAGAGAGAGAATTGAAGATCAAATAGTAGATGAGATAATCATACAACTTCTGTTGCAGTATTTGCCAAAGCACGATACTCAGACTCAGAACTGGAACGAGAAACTGTGGGTTGCTTCTTAGCACTCCAAGAGACTAGGTTGCCACTCAAAAAGATGGCAAACTCATATGTAGAACGACGGGTTCCAAGACAACGCTCCCAATCTGCTTATGAGTAGCCTAACCCCTCGAAAGAGCGAGCTGAATAAAATGACAAACCAAAGTGAATAGTCTCACGAACATAGCGGAGAATACGAGTAACTGCAGGAAAGTGATCATCCCTAGGATCCTGAAGATACTGAATAACGGAATTCACCGCAAAAGAAAGATTCGGACGAGTGATGGTGAGATACTGCAGAGCACCAACCAATGACTGATAAAGAGTAGGATTTGCAAACTTCTCACTGGTACTGTTGTGAAGCTCTAGTAAGTCGTCGATACAAGAGCACTGCTTATCAGTGATCAAGGTCTTTTAATGAGCCTCACTAACCTTGATTGAAGCAAAATTCTTAGCTTCCTCTTGTTGCCTAAACATACTAACCATGCTCAACTGTTGGCGCTAAATAAGGTTGTACTTATCACTGCGAGCGGAGGTGGAAACTTCTTTAAAAAGATCGTAGAATGATTTTTATCTTCACCAGCTGATCAACGAGAACCTGAGGATACCCAAGAAAAGCATGGTCATCAGTCTGTATCTCCTTCAATTCATAACGTGGCTTTTCGGCTTCCCTCTAAATGGCCAAGGCACGCTCTTCAGCAGAGCGTGCACAATCTTCAGTAGATTGAATGGGGAAATTCAAAGTAGTGCACTTCACTCCATTGAATTGCCATTTTTCTAAGAGCGAACCATCTCCCTTGGCTAACTCAACAACCCATTCGCTGACAAGCTAGAGATTCTCACCAACCTTATTTTAAAAAATAAACAAATATAACAGTTAAATCTCGTGGTTAAGAAGCACCAATCTAAATCAAAATATAATCCTTAAAGAACATACCACAACCATTGTCTCATGAAGTGACAATTTAGATAGGGTGACAGGAATAGTACCCCTTACCATTAAGTCCTGGCTTCGTGGTAGAAGTTTAGAATGAGAGTGGGCAATACTACCCCTTTCTTAGCGGGCTCCGAAGTGTTCGAGGACCCATCGGTTTGATCCCTTACCCTTTTTCTGTTAGAGGTCTCATTGGTATTGTGAGCAACTACACCTCCATTTCCTTTAACTATAACCTCAGAGGTTATTAGCTACGGGGTAGCCTCGATAGCATTTTCAGGAGAGACAATTGTCGTGGTGTTTTCATTTATTTCAGTAGCCATAACTTCTGGCTCCTCAACTTCATCATCAGAGATAAAGTGTCTCTCAATAGAGCGTTTGGTTAAATCCATGTCTGCAATTCACTGCAAAAAGCAAGTCAGAGGAACACACAATGAAAATAGGGCAATAAGAACAGTAAGAAAGGAAAATAAGTAAAACATAGGAAAAGGACAAAACAACGACAAATAAACACCTTCGCTTAGAGAGTCAGCATGGCGAAGACACATTGAATGTTAGCTGAGTGTTAATACAATCTCAGACTCAGCATTAAGGCGAACACCAGCCTTGGGAAGTTTTGACTTAGGAACATTATAGTTCCAGGTTGGAAAAGCTTGTTCGCTCCCACTACTAGGTTTTAGAAAGAGTGTTTTTACGCAATACACCACAGTTATTGGGAAATCCACCGACAAACTCAACAATTGGAATGACTGGATAAATGGTGAATTCATCAGATGAGTTTGTAACTTTGCAAAGCTGATAAAGGCTGCAAAATAAGTCAATAAAAAGGTGACTTGAGTTGCCTTGCACACATGATAGAAGACAACATTAATTGAAATAACTTTAGGGTGAAGCTAAGATAATGTGACCCAATAATGTGAGAGTAAATCTACAACGTGCTTAGGTAAAGGAAAAGTGAGTTCAAACTTATTATAGTTTAAGTAGCAGGAGATAAAGCCGGAAAGAGGGGAGCAAATGCTTTCAGATGACTCAGGAGCTTTAAGCTCAAACAAAAACAAAAAATGAAAACCATGTGTTAAACTTTCCAGGTAGTAGTAAAAAATAACGCTATTTACGGTAGAAGAACCTGTGGGGTGGTCGGAATCTTCCCCAGAATTGACATTATCAACAAGGACATGGACTTTTACAGAAGTTTCAGCAACGTTAAAGGATGACATTGAGGCAGTGATAATTCCTAAGATTCAGCAGAAGAAAAATCTATTAATTAAAATCACAAAAAGGGAAATTCTGGCAAAATTCAAAACAAAAACACATAGAATACGCTTTAAAAATAGACAGGAACCTCTACACCAAGATGGAAACTAAGAATTACTAAATAAGGGAAACCCTGCTAATTCACAACCACAAACATAGTTTCAGAAGAAAAAAAGTGGGGGGAACAGATGAACTTACGAGATTAGTGGAGTTCAACGAAATATCGGAGAAATTAAGAATAAGAGAAATTGATGGAGAATTCAAAGAGAATGCAAAATGTAATTAAAGGAAGCGAAAAGCCAAAAAGAAACAAAAACCAATAACGACGGCCTGGCAAAAAGTGAAATACCTTTTTAGGAATTTGAGAAGGTGGCGGTGTATAAGTGAAGAGAATACACTAAATAGTGACAGAGTTATAGCACAAAATTTGAAGCAATTATAAAGGAGGAAAATGTAATGGAAGAATAGGAAATCCCAAAATAGTGATAGCGTATAAGAAGGAGAAAATCTCGACTCCAGAATCACAACTGCCAGAAGTCTACCACAATCATTATAGTTTCAAAATTTGAATTCAAATTTCAAGGAATAGACAACTTAATGGGTCAACGATCACAACTAAGAAGCACACAACACTTCGCCGGAGTAGTTCAAGTCGCTGCGATAACAAACTATCCAAGATACGAGCTGAATAACAGTTCATGCGCAACTTCCAACTACAATCACAACTTCGTGTCTTATTGACTTCGTGTTTGGGGGGGGGGGGTCATAGTGTATACGTAGCCTAGCAACTAAAGGTTGATGGTTTCAAGGCCCATCCCAATCTTAATTTACAAACAATCAAAGTCATTCATCCCAAGGTTTAAGTCAACCACGAACCGACAAAGGCGGAGTGTAGCGATCGTGGATCAAACTGTAAACCGAGATAAGTGGAATGAGGACAAGCACGTCAGCACGAACCAAAAATGTAGGAACATGGTGTAACCCACGATCTCAAGCCCTAGTAATGGGGAACCACAATCACGCTAGACTTAAATACAACAATAACAACACTAGCTCATGTAAGTGAGACTAAACTGAGAAATTCTAGTTCTCTAAGGAAAGACTAACTTTATCATCAAAGTATTTTCCCTGGAGTAACTTCCGGGATTTGTCTTGCAGGAAGAGATACTTTACGGTGAATGACAAATATTTTACTTGGTTGGATTGCTACATCACACAGTATAAGAGCTCGTGAACTGAAGAAAAATATAGTGATCATTCTTCGATTGAACAAGCCCATATGTAGCCAATTTTTTTGTGATTTTTGCATTCCACTGCCTCAGGGCTTGTTTCAATCTGTACAAAGATTTTCTGAGTTTACAGACCTGACCATAAAATAATATGATTCTTTTTAAATTAAAATTTGAAATTACATAATTTTTTTAAAAAATATGATACTTTTTAATTCTTATTCATAAAATAATTTTTAAAATTG
This sequence comes from Rubia tinctorum, assembly GCA_032355605.1. Taxonomy (NCBI): domain Eukaryota; kingdom Viridiplantae; phylum Streptophyta; class Magnoliopsida; order Gentianales; family Rubiaceae; genus Rubia; species Rubia tinctorum. Next base: position 8,431 of record JAULKM010082302.1, read on the forward strand.
AAATTAATTTTGAATATTAAATATTAAAAATGAAATTCAATTCAAAATTACAAGTATATTATTAAATTTTACATTTCAATTTATTTTGGTAGGCAAATTTATTTAAATTAAATATTGATGGTAAAATTAATGAGTAGAATAGAGAAAATCAAATGAGATCCATGAAGTGTTTCAACCATTGTGGAGAGAAAAATGAAGTGGTTTCTTTGTGATTTCAACTGACGAGGTGGAAGGGAGAGGTTGAATATTTAATAAACTGAAACCACAAGAGCAGTTTTACCATTATACATGGTCTAATCCCTAATTAATATTCAATTCTTTTTTACAGGAGTGTGAATTGAATCACTATATTATAGAAAGTATAGTGAATTGAGTCTGGTTTAGTGGTAAACCACACTCTTTATAACTGAGAGGTCTACGGTTCAAAACACACTCCCATCAAGAATTGTGAATATTAGAACAATTTCTTGATGGGGATTACCCAGCGTCATGGGACCGTGTCGGTGGTCCCCGCTATGGTTTCTCAACCTGCAGGTGATAGTTCTAGTTTCGGTGGCAGCAGTTCGTTGGTGGTGCATCGTTTGAGTGTTCTCAGGTGATGTTTCCTAGTTAGATCCTAAATTAGAATGTTAATACTCCTTCCGTCCCAACTGATTCTGCATACTTTCCTTTTATGTTTGTCCCGGTCAAATCTGCACACTTTCTCTTTTAGGAAATGTTGAGCATGTCATAAGACATAATTACCCCTGAAAAAACTAAAATTTTATACAAATTCTCTTCACCCTATTTTCTCTCTCTTCACCCTATTTTCTCCATATCTTTTAGCTAAAAGCTTTTGCAGATGGTAAGCTTTTGCAGATTTGACTTCTTTCCTCCTAAAAATTTCCAGTTCTAAAAAACCTTCCTGTCTGATTCTTCTTCTTCATTCCCCCTACTTAACAACCTCTAATTCTTCTTCATCATTCCTTTAAATAAATTCCAAATCTCAAGACCTCCAATTCTTATTTATAGAATCGTGGTGCTGCTTGGAATCTTATTTCTTAAATTGCGGTGCTCCATTCTTAATTCTCACCATTTGCTGTTTGGAATCGTGGTGCTTCTTGAGAGCCGCTGGCAACGCCACCTCCCCAATGAAGGCCGGAGAAAAGAGTTTCTGGGTTCCGGCCACGAGGTCACCATTTTTTTTTGAAATATTACATACAAGCAACTAATTACATATTAACACATCCTAATCTAGGATCTAATTAGGAGACACCACCATTGAGTCTATTGAAACTCAGTGGAGTCTGAAGCTCCATCCATTTGAATAGCTAGAGACGCTCTCCTAAGAACACCCAAACGCTGCACCACCAACGAGCCGCCAGCACCGAAATCGGAACCACCACGATCTCACCATCATCGACCACCTGCGGGTTGGGAAATCACAGCGGGGACTACCGACGCTTTTCCATGATGCTGGGAAATCCCCATCAAGAAATTCCTCTGATATTCATAATTCTTGTTGGGGGTGTGTATTGTACCCTGGACCTCTCAGTTAGAGAGTGTGGCTTACCACTAAACCAGACCCAATTCACACGAGGTCGCCATTTTAACCATTGAAGAAGAAGTATCTGACAAGATGAAGAAGGCTCTGTTCAACAGATTCTCATTTTAGTTCATGAAATCACTTTTTTTTTATTTACCTACCTTTCAAGTGGGGTTATGATTGTGAATCGACTTTTGTTTGAACCGAAAAATGTGAGCGCAGGTGGCCGGACGATGTGGGGCGAACTTCACAACGAGTGGTGAGTTTGAGGGTGGAGGCAGGTTTGTGGGAGTCTAAGAAGAAGGGTTTGGCAAGGTAGGGGCAAAAAAGACAATTCACATTACTGAAAATTAAAAGTTCATCTTTCTCCCTCTCTAGAATTCTGTGGGTTGATGTAATTTGGTTGAATGTATATAATTCTTCTAATGAAAACCCATAAAGTGGGAGTTACCTTGGAGGGTTGGTTGACGAAGGACCTTTTTGTAATTATTCAAAACTTCTTCTTTCACCTATTATGTAAATATGGGATACCCAGCATTTCCTCACCCAGCAAAGAAAGGGGATGTGTCAGAATCCAATCAAATCCAAATTTACTTCCTGAAATTATGGAATTCGTCAGACCCGACAAAAATCCCCAGGCTGATGTTGTGATCCTTCAATCATTCACTCTCTACTCCTCTGATGTATCTGTATTTAGGTTATTTTTTCCTCTGATGTGGGTGGATTTTATCTTCTCATGCCTTTCAAGGTCTTTTTTCTGGTGCTCGCACACACAGAGAGAGTATTATCGCAGCGAGCGTACACGTGGCGAGGTGCGGCAGTGACGCTGTCGGTTCAGATGGTGGTGTGGCTGCCCGACGGTCGTGGATGAGCGGAAGAGGGGAAGCAGAGAATGAGTTGTTAGGTTCAGAATTTGGGCGGATTTCGGGAGTTAGGATTTTAAGCGAAGACGACGGTAGATGGAGTAGAATATCGCTTAGAACGTATCAGATTAGGAACGAATATAGCTTGGCTGATCCGGAGCTATACAGGACGGCCGACAAGGATGATCTTATTTGATTGGATTCTTTGTAGTTGTCACTCTCGGGCTTCACTACTTTCACTGTTTCCATCTCTTCTTATCTGCAAACTCGTCTCAATCCGTATGGTTGGTGATATATGAGAGGTTAGTTGATGAAATTCTTGTTCTTTTGGGGGAATTTTGAGCTGTTCAGCTTTGTGGGCTGATGTTTTTTAGTTTAGTTTTGTTTTTGGGTTTGCAAATCCTGTCTTTTACAGTTTTACTACTGTTGCTAATTGCATTTTTGCTTGTGAAATCTTTTTTATTGGTAATGTTCAGAATTCAATTGAATGGGACCTTTTTTTACTGAAGAGAATGATCCCTGAGCTTGTTCATTGATTACAGATTAGGAAGACCATTAAGTTGATTAATCTTAGGATTTTTTTCCAAATGGGATTAATTTTTCTCTCTGCGCTAAAAAAATGTGATGTTTTCTCATATTTTTAGGACTCGTTTCATAATAAGCTGCAAGTTTATGCTATTGATTGTAATGGCAGTGTTTATTATGCGGTATTGTCGCTTAAGAGGTT
>JAULKM010082332.1:0-11545 GCA_032355605.1 Rubia tinctorum
TAGAATAATAAAAGGTAAAAGATCTTAGTTGTAATATTAAAAATTTATTATGCAACATGTAGTAGTTATAAAGTTTATAATCCGATTCATGCAACCCGAAAATTTCATCTTCATTTTTTTCGAATTTACACTTTAAATACCATTTTTTAAGAGACGGACTCTTATTATAAATAATTAAATGTAATTGTCGGCTCAGTCAAATTGAATTGGTAGAATTATCTCAGTAATAAAAATTCTCTGATAATTGACAGCACTACTTACAATAACATCAATAAGATTATATTTTTCCTGTAGAAAAAGTGTGTGTTTCTATTGAAATATTTTAAATTTAGGGGCCGTTTGGTTCAAGCAGGGGAAAGAGAATGGAAAAAGGAAAAGAAATGAAATGAATGATACTGATTTCACAAATTGTTTGGTTCATTAATGGAAAATGAATCAAGTTCTCCTCCATTTACTTTGTACTTGTTTGGTTCAAGAAGAGGAAACAAATTAAACTTTAATTTCTAATACAATGGTCATATATAAGTTAATCAAATAAACTATCTTTAAAACATGGTACTAAATTAATCAACCACAATAATAAATTAAAATTTTATTGTAATAAAATAAAATAATTATATTAAATATTATTATTATTATTATTATTTATAGCATGAATTATGAAATAAAATTAATTTTGTGAAAATAATGGCACTATTAATTTTATTAATATTTGACTCATATACAACTCAAAAAGTAAAATTATTATATTTATTATATATGATATTAATTTTTTATCTTAAATTTATTTAAGTTAAAGTATATATTAATACTTAATTTATTAATATTAATATTATAGAATTATAAAATAATATTTTAATATATATTTATTATGAAATAATATAACTATTCTTCAAAGTATAAAAGTTAAAATATAAAATGATTTTTTTACTAAAACACCGGTTCATATGAAAACTATAGTTTTATTTAAATTCGACTCATATGCAACTCAAAAAATAATATCATAATATTGTTATTGAAAATAATAATCAGAATATTGTAATTTTTATTGTGATACAAATATAAAGTAGAACTCAATTACGATATATAAAATAGGAATATTTATATAAAATAATATAAATTTTATTCATTATATAAAATAATAAATTAATTATTTATATAAGAAAATAATAAATATTTATATTAAAATAATATAAATATTATTTATAGTATAAATTATGGAATAATATCATTTACTATTAGATTTTAGTTTATAAGAAATCTATAGTTTTTTGTAATATTCAACCCATATACAATTCAAAAAATTTATAATACTATTTTTTTCATTAGTGTGTCATTAATTTTCTTTGTCTATAATAAATTCAAAATATAGCAATACTATTTAATTAATTTATTCTCTTAAAATATAGCAATGCATACATATACATATATATATAATTAATGTTCTGCTAAATCCATTTTTGTACGAGACTAAAATCTTAAATGACAATAAACAAATTATATATTTTTTCAAGAATAGTTTAAGAAGTTGGAATGTTTACCAGTAAAAAAGACGTGTGAGTAAAAGCTTGGAAATGAAAAATGAAAGATGGGGAATCCCAATCCCAGGATGATAGTAGAGAATCACCATTCACCCAATTGAGAGAATCCCAAACCGTAAAAGGAGGAAAGGGAATGATTAAAAATACCAACCAAACATTAACTAACGAATTCATTACGTTTTATTCCCTTTCCCCATTCCCATTCCCCCAAATCAAAGATTCCCTTAGTGTCTTTCGTTTTAAATGTGTTTATTTAATTACATGTGATTAAAAATTTAAAAAATTAATTTATATTACTTATAAAAAAAGTTGAATAAATTAAATAGGATTTTTTTTTATAATTTTCAAAACTTTATAATTAAGAAAATATATGTATAACCTTTTAGAACATTTTAATCCACTATTTTCATGCTCTACTTGACTCTCTCTAGTTTTATTACATGTATTATAAAATTAAAATAATCAACTATTATCTAATGAGTGTGTCCCTTGAAAAACGGTCTTTCCATAAGTCATGGAAAGACCAAGGTTTAAAGTGTAAATTAGAAGAAATGAAGGTAAAATTTCCGGATTGCATGAACCGGGTTATAAAATTTATAACTACTACATGTTGTATAATAAAACTTTAATATTGCAACAAAAACCTTTTACCTTTTATTATTATAATTAAACCCCGTCTATCCATCCGTTTTTCCCAAGATTTTGCCTAAAATGTTTCGTAATTTCAATTTTGATTTGAATAACACTCTACAGAGTGACTGAAGTTGGAGGTTACCGGGCAAATTAAATAAAAATAAATTGGCATCTCACGTGGCAACAATGAGGGTCACTTGACTCACTTCACTTGCCAAGGTTTCGCATTCGATCTGCTCCCAGTATATGGGCCTAGATCTGGATTCGGGAACTACCTGTTCAGAATCAGAGGTAGATAACGAACGCATTGTTTCAATTATTAAGAATCGTGTCAAGCTTTGGGCCATGTACAATAACCTAGTAGTGACGAGGGCCTTTCTATAATTTTTAGAATTAGTAAACTTCTGCTGTAGTACTCCCCATTAGGGATTTAGAATAAAGGGTAAAATGTTAAAATAACGTTACGTTTTAGCTATAAGTATCAATATAACCCGGCAACTTGAGAAAGTGTCAATCTAACGCTGAATTTGCTGACTTTTTGGTCAACATTCATTTGGTCAGAAATGGATGAAATGATGATTTTACCCTTGATTTAAAAAAGAAAAAAAATGAAAGTACCAAAATGCCCATTCATTTCGTCCTATTTCCCATTTCCTTCATCGCCCGAAAATTTGAAAGAGAAAAAAGGACAGATGAAGACGACGAAATTAAATCCGGGCGGTGTCAAAGTTAATTGATGAAGATGATGGAGACGACGAAATTAACTTCGGGCGGCATCGAAATTAGACAGCAGATATTCAGTCAAGAGCGTTTCTAATTCTCCCAATCTCCTTTTTACTACGCACATAGTACCCCCAAGCTCTGTTTTTTCTCTCTCTCTGTTTAAACTTCCATTAATTACTCGCGCACTCACTCTTTTTTTATTAGATCCTCAAACACAAAAAAAAAACCCTTGCAAATATTCCCAATTTAGGTTTTGGAGCCATGCTTTCTGTCGGCCATGACGTCCACTGAGGCTCTCAAATTATACACCGGGATCCTCACAGGTGCCAGAATTGTGCCTCCTACTCAAATCTCTACTGCAATAACTTACTTGGATTTGGTTAGTGGCATTGTGCCATGTGCCAAAATCTTAATTCTAGCGAGGGTGAATATATAAGGGAGGTGGATGAGGCAGCGGCTACGGGGTTAGGGTGGGGCTAGGGTGGGAGGAGACAGCGGGGTTGCTGGTGAGGCGGAGGAGGCATTGAGGTTAGGGCGGGAGGAGGCAGCGGGGGAGGCGGATCAGGCAGCAGCGGCGGGGTTAAGGTGGGGCTAGGTTTCCGGTGGCGGTGGAGATTTCTAGCGGGTTAGGTTTAGGGTTGTGAAGAAGAAAGAAAACAAAGGTATAATTGGTATTAACTTTTAGCTTTGGTCTAAGGAATATTTTGGTCATTTTATTTCTTGGTCAATGCCCGAATTCTTTGGGTCAATGTTGAAATTAGGAAGTTTGGCTATAACGACACAATTTGACTAACTGTTAGAGTTAGATTGACACAATTGATGATAAGTTAGGGTTAGATTGAAATTTTCTCAAATTGCAAGATTATATTGACACTCTTAGCAAAAAGTTAGGGTTATATAAGTATTTTGCCCTAGAATAAATTGTAATTCTCATCTGGGAAGAACTAAAAATTGAAAGAAAAACATTTCATGCTTCTTTCTCAACTTGCGTCGATGTATTATTCTCAACTTAGTTGAAGATTGTGTTTGTAGTTGTATTTGTATCTGTGTATTTGGGATCTCATTTATTTCGATGCATCAATTTGTATTTCTTCAAAATGTTTACAATTTGAACAATATAGATCATACTTTTGATTAAGTGGTGTTGCAGTTGTAGAATATTCCTGTATGGGGAAGTGGTATTAGTGTGTGATACGCTCTTCTCTGTCGAGTACTCATAATTTGCTGGAGAAATGAGTTAATATCTCTAAGGGCAATATTTTAGTTTTTTTTATTATTGAATTTATGATCTGTGATAGACTAATAGTATAAACTATCTGTCTGGTTTAATGGCAGATCTAGAACAAATATTTATAGGAAGTACAAAAACACTTAAGAAAAAAAGTAAATTTTCATAATATTGTACGATTTTTTTTGTATAGGTGTGATTTGTTATGAATTATAAAGGGTAATTATATATATATATATATATATAAAGTTATTTATTAAGAATTTTACTTATGTATGCTTAGGGGTGGAATCGAAATTTTATTATAAGGGACAAAAATAGCTTTTATACTATTAATGTAAAGTTATTTATGTTCTATTATAAAATTATTTTTATTTTTTGAATAAATATAAATTTGTTGTGATGATTTGTTAGGTTCTTATAATAAATTGTAATTTTGATTGAAAAATATAGTGATTGCTGTTATTTTTGAATGATTTTATCTAATTTCGCATATTATTTTGAAATATACTACTCCCTCTATCCTAGGGGAACCTGTAGAGGGAGAAAAATTTTCTTTTATTTTGTTTGATTTGAAAGGTTTAAAATGCTCTTGTCTTCCTAACTTTAGCAGCGTCTTCTCTAACGCAATGTCCCGGATCTGCACACTGCAACTCCTCCATCCATCTCCACCCGCCTATCTCCATCCATCTCCGACCTCAAACACCACCACCGCCCATCTTCACCCATCGCCGACCTCAAGCACCACCACCACCCATCTCTGATCCATCTCTAGCCATCACCACCCATCTCCAACCTCAAGCACCACCACCACCATAAACACATCAAGTTTAACGCTTTCAATGTCGTGCCAATAAGCCGACACATTTTTAGCATTAACATCAAACTTGGTCTAGATTCAATCTTGACGTGTATGAAATAGTTCCAAGATTCAATCTCTAGCATTTCTATGCAAGAATTTAGCAAAAAGAAAGAAGGAGAAGGGACTTGGGGAGGGTAGAGAGAGGAGAAATTTAAAAGAAAGAAAGAAAGAGAAGAAGTGAGCGGAGAATTTGGGGGAGTGAAGAGAGAGTGTGTAGAAGAAAAAAGATTTGGGTAGGCGGGTGATAGGGGTTTATAAAATTTTAAATGTTTAAGGGTGAATATGTCTTGTAATAGGTTAATTTTTTCTTAAAATGGAAAGTGTGCATATTTGCCTAAAACAGACAAAAAAGAAAAGTGTGTAGATTCGGCTGGGAGGAGGGAGTACAAATCTTCATATAAAATAAGGTAAATATTAAAATTATTTAGGTTAAAAGGAGAGTATACTTTTTCAAAAACTAAAAATGACGGGAACCAATAGATCAGTAGGTACAGAATTCTCAACTTTACTTCCGAGTTCGTAACCAACATCAATTACAAATCAGAGGGTCTTTGGATACTGCTTCCAATTTCGAAATTATGGTCGGGATTCGAATGGTAACTGAAATCTACTAGTTACAAATTTGGTTTGCAAGTCGAGTTTCACTTTAGGATGAAATACTAAAGCGGAAATTATATAAAAAATGATGACGATATTAATGCCAAACTCGGATGTAGTATCTTAATTAACTACTTCCTTCCGAAGTTGGGAACTTAATTGGGTTTCACTCCGTCTTCCACTAATATTTGCCCGATAAGAACAATGAATCTGACATGGGTCCCGAAGTCGGAATAGTATCCGAACTACTTTACTATGAAGTAGGGGACCCAATCAAATGTCGGTGCAAGACCAACAAGGTGGAGGAAGCAAACGGTTAGGTGTAATAGAGGTCACAATCGCTTGAAGCTACAAGATTCGTTTCTCGTGTTGCTTCAGAAAGGTGTCTTTTTTTCGTTAGATAATGCAAAGATTTCAGATTCATATGCTCTAGAGCTAAATGATAGCACAAGGCTAGGATTGAATAGTGCCGGTTAATTGTTTGAATTTCAATAGTGTACCAAAGTAATTTCCACTACCGATGCGATGCATTCCGATGAAGTGTGCCATTTTTATGCCAACATAGAAGTTCTCGACGAAGGATTGTTCTCTAGCTACTATGATGAATGGTGAATGTTTTTAGGTGGAACTGTAAAAGATAACTAACTTATTAATTTTCTTATAAACTAGTGTTGAGAGTTTTTTATCTGGAGGTTGTAGATGTTTGCCTGGACATATATCACAATTCAAAATGGTCGGTTCATGTAGAGTCTCCACTTGTGAATCCAATCGAGATTGGGGAAATTATATTTCAATTGATCCATATACGTCCCAACACTGGCAAGAGTTATAAGTCAAAGTATTTGAAAATAGAGCAAATAATAGCTTATGAGATAGTGTTAAGAAGTTTGGTGCCCTTGTCAGGCCATATTAGCGAGCCCACCGCCATCACCATTATGCTATTCTACTATGTCATGAATTAGTTCCGGCTACACAATTACGTAACACATGTTTGCATTTGTTGTGCATTTCAAGAAAAATGGTATCAAATTGTTGTATGGGTCCCTCATTTCAAAGTTCTTTGGGACGGATAGCAATTTTCCTTCACGAGCTTGGAAGTGCCTCCTAAAATGTACGACATGAGGTTCTTCGAGAACAAGAAAAAGAAGTGGAAACTCATAAAGGGAAAATGATCGCATAGGGTAGTTGAGGACAATAGCAAAAGAGGTGGCACTAATGAGGAAGGTGTTTTTTTGTAGTTTCCTTATTCAAACTATGTCTAGTTGTACTGATTCTTATGCGAAACGCCAAAAGGTAGGCGAGGAGGACGCATAATTGTTCCTGACTGAGATGTAAAAAAATGAGAAACAAAACCTAAGAAACAAAAAAAATCTATTACGCAATCAAGTGTGCACATCAGGGGTCTGCTACTTCAAAGTCAAGGACAATTGATTAGATTCCTAGTTTAGGATCGTGTTCAATGTTTTGTTACGTACCGAAGGATATATTTTGAACAATATTGTCACATGCGTTTGTATTTATTTTGATTGAGCATCCTTCTTCGCACTTTTGATTGGTATAAATTTTGGGTTCATTAAACGTATTTGTTCTAGAAAGTCTATGTTATAAGTTATAACATATTTCGAGACTATTTCTGAACTTGGAACATGCATTATCTATGTGGTTGACATCGTCACTCCAGGGCTTCCAAAACTGAGCTCCATATCATGTTCCATCCTGTGCAGGATAATATTCAAATCCTAGGACAAAAATTAAATCGACATCAATTCCAATTTTGAAAGCATTTTCGTAATAGTTTCTCACTCTGCAGATGACTAGTCCGATTCTAGAACAAGTAACTAGAAATCTTGTCATCTTGGTTGGGATTATAAATTTAGTCCATTTGAGTCTAACAAGTCCCCATTATTTCACTCTATTTTAAAACAAGCAAAACATTCAACAAATATATAGGGTTTGATAGATGTGATAATAACCTGACAAGCAAAACTTGTCCCCATTTTGAAAAAAATTCATTTGTGTTTGCCTTTAGGGTTTGATTGATTTGATAATAACCTGAGAAACGTCCAATTTCACCTGGTATTTATTTGGATTTAGATCAGTACTTGGACTGAATTACGTTTTAATTTTTCAAAACTTCCTTTAACCTTTAAATATAAGTGGTTGTACAGACCATGTCAAAGGGGGAGCAACGAAACTATCTCGATCTCCACAAGAGCTCTGTTGAAATTAGGCCCAGGGAATACCACGAGCTTCAGAAAGATACAAATTTGAAAGGCTCAACTTTAGCATGCTGATGTAATAGTTTGTTTCTGTTGTCTCACGTCTGTGACTATGCTCTAAATTTTGCCTGTAAACAGGAAAGAGAAAGGATTCTGGAAGCTCTTGAAAAGATTGAACCTGAGGAGACTGCGGAAAATACCCATGATCCTAACATATTGACATCAGAAGAACATTTTTATGTAGGCCTTCATCAATGGTTTTGTTGCAAATCTCGGATTCCCTAATGATGATTGATCAAGTTATGATTTGCATTTCCAGCTCCTCACATGTGAGAAAGTTCATAGTTTATCCTTTCAACTATTTTACTAAACACATATTGATGTGTAAAAGATGAGTTTAATAGTCTGTTTACTAACCTGCATGATAACTGAGTAAACAAAACTCCATAACATAGTTATGTGTGTAGTGCTTGAATTTCCCGTGAAAACTCTGCATTCTTATTCTCTTCTGTTACCACTCTTTTGGCTTGATGTGATATTTTCATCTTGGAAAATGAGTTTTGGGAGCCATTTCCCTTAAACAGCTACTTTATAAACATATGGGAATTCAGTTAAGGGATAAATAAGCCAGGATTATTTCCATGAAAAAGAAATTGGAGTTTGATCTTCTCCACGAAAAGAAGCATGAAAAGAGGAGGTCATGAGAGTCTTGATGATGATGACTATCGAGAGAGCCATCAACGACTTCCTATGTACCCTAGGAAGAAGAAGCCATTGATGATGATGACAAGGCCATCTATATTCGTAAAGACTACTGCTGGCTCAAAGCTTCAATGGTTGTAGGTACAATTCCTTTTTCATTCTCCTCCCTTTTAAAATGCCTAGTTTTTGCAAGCTGTTGCGTTAGGTTTTGTCATTGTTGTTTAGTGTCTAGAAGCTACCTTGGATTAATTTTTGTTTGAAGTGTTAGTTTCTACATTCATATTTAGAATACATGCTAACAGAGTTTAATTTCCGGAGACCTAGACCTTAAAGTTGGTGGCTTAATTGATGACTTAGACCTTAAGATGTGAGTAGTGGTTATTAGAATGACTACTTATGGTTGAGAAATATCTATACTATTGGCCTAAGGTTTCGATTAGCATCTGAATTGCCCAACTATTTATGGTTATACTTGACTGCTTTCCTTCATGTTAAAACCTTTTGCGACATCCCACATTTATATTCAAGTTTCATATAGCTGCCTTCATTATTGATCTCCATTTGCATTAGTTTTTAAATGTTAGCGTATGAAAATTCCTTTTTTGGCTGGATTTTGTCTTCACCATTCTATCAGCATATCTCAAGCTGACAGCAAGTTTTTGAATGCATGTTGTTTTGACTGCTAATTTCTTACCTTCCAACGTGACATATTCTAAGGAGTTCTTGATTGTAAGGTGATAATAGGAGAGTATTGGATGTTCTATAGGGTTGTTTCTAAGGAGTTTTTTTTGTTTGATTTAATTTATTTATTTTTAAAATTTATTTAATGTCCCAATTTTTTTTTAAAAAACTAAAAAAATGCGTCATCTAATTTTAATTATTTTAAAAAAATTATTTTAGTTTATGAAAAAATAAAATGAAGATGACGCATTTTTAAAATGCGTCCTATAATTTTAATTATTATTTTTTCAATTTATTTTTGTTTCCAAAAAATAAAAAAATGAAGAGGACACATTCTTGAAATGCGTCCCCTAATTTTAATTATTTTTTAAAAAAATTATTTTATTTTCCAATTTTTTTATAAAAAATGAACAAAATTCAGGTATTTTTTGTTTGTATTTTTCTTATAATTCAGGTATTTTTGCAATAAAAAATTTAATACAAATATATTTACATATATATATATATATATATATATATATATTCCAATGGATTAATGAATTAATCATTTCTTGAATAACCTAGTATTATTTTATTTCGAATAGCCTAGTACAATTTTCTTTTAAAAATTATCTATCACTCCCTAATTATTATCTTCAATGTAAGAAATAGAATAGCAGTCATATTCAATGTTTATATAATTTTAGGACGATAATGATAACAAAATATGAATAAATTCCTATATGGTTTGGTAGAAATGTACCTATTATTAATACAATGTTAGTTGAATCAAGTCTCGACTGTACTAATGATGACCTCCGCAAAGTTTTCCGCCTGTTCCATATGGCAGCGGGTGTATGGTGCGGGATGTGTATCTTCTTAGAGGCACATGAGTAGACGATGCTAAGTCTTCATCCTGAATTCCCTCTCTTAAGCCCTTCTCCATATTGTCTTCAGCTTCATCATCATTGAAATGATGTTGAACTTGAGGACTGCTAGTTGTATGGAACGAAGCACTCAGAGACAAATGTGCATGACTACTAGCTGGAGTAAGGTATGCAGCAGAATGAACCGAATAAGTGGTGGAGTGCGAGGGTCCAACATTGGATGGTCCTTCGTAGGCTGAACTAGCATGTGAAGGTTCGGCTTGAGAGAAACCAATGTCAGGAGTAGGTCTTGTAGGGCACCGTCGGCTACCACCTTGTCTGCCAGGAGGAGCTGGACGGTGACTTCTGATTTCATTGTACCTGACTCCAGGTGGAGGTCCCTCGGGGTGCACATGTGGATGATGGTAAAACACTCTAGATGACTCATGCACATATGCTAGGGCACCTATGACATCTACAAGGGTGTTCCTGATAACGTCTGCGTATGGTGGGGGACATGTGTCCAAATTATTTCGTGTTTGAGCCGCACCCTAGATATAACCTGCATCTGCACAAATCAGATACATGTTAGATACAACGAATTATTGAAATTGTATTTATTTTGAAATTGTATTTATTAATAAAGTGTTATTGGACAAAAATAATAAATACCATATACTCCAATGTTGCCCCATCTTCGTGAAACCCATCTGTAACCGCTGGGTACCTTCCTGGCCGGTCAATCATTGTCACTATGCTACGGAGATACCACTCCACTTATTCTTGTTCCGGTGTATATGGATCTGCAACTCTGAGGATCGGGGTTACATAGTCTGCTTGCTGGTCCCATGCCTGAACATGCATGCTAAGTACAATTCGCCAATCAACATTCGACCTCCCCCGATGGTCTCTTGAATGTAGAGTTTATTGGACCTCATTCGGCACCAACTGTATAAGTACTAGTTGGATGAAGCCGAACTGCCTGAGTACTCGGTGAACATGGTGACCCTCGACCATGTTCCAGTAAATGAGGTTGACAGTTAACAACCAGTTTTCCTACCGGTTGTACAATATGGTGGCAGATGTTGCAGGAGATGTTCAAAGTATGGCGGCCAAATGAACTGCAAAAAAGGAAGAAGTTTTAACTAATTTGAAAATCAATAAATTTTGAAGCCACTATTATAATGGAAACCAAACGATCACTGTTATACCTGACTGTAGTGGAGAGATATCAGTTGATCATGGTACACATTGAGCACATGCATCGGTGATCGTGATAAATCATATCGGGCTATCCACTTGAGCAAGACAGAGTGAAGAACATTAGTTATCATTTTCTAGGAAAAGGTTGTGAATAGTTTGTTTTCAGTTACTAAATACAAACCTGGACCCAATAAAACTCATATTGTTGGTCAGTGGTAGTCTTCCACCGGGACGAATGGTCGATATTCTCTCCCACGCCCACGACTGGCAAGTAATAAGAGGCAAGAAAATATAATGTCAGCGCTGACTAT
>JAULKM010082343.1:0-11544 GCA_032355605.1 Rubia tinctorum
TCTCTGTCTCTCGAGTTTTTCTTAACCTTTTTTCTGTCCCGAATTTCGTATTGTCCCTCTTGCGGACTGGTGATAGTGCTTGCGAGCCTAGCGTGAATCAAAGGTAACTCTTAAGGGTTTAAGGTGTTTCCTTCGGTGGTTTTATCCTGTGGAACGATTCCCATACGTGGCTAATTCATTTCAAGGGCAGTGAACGTTGTTCGCGACTCCACCTTTATGTGATTACATGCTTGAGGAAACTTTATTTTTGAAATTTAATTAAATTGATTTATTTCCAACATAATATGCTACAGTAACTGTGTCCCTAAACAAGCTGGGTTTTCTCTAAGTCAACATGCTAAAAAATAAGATAGCATTCGGACAAAAAGACACAGAGAGACCAAAAACACACAGGGGAGCTGTTAAACACACACACACTGCACAAATTATAAAGCAGAATATAATAAAATATGGTGGATATTGAGAAAAATGAGGTGCTCTGGACTAGGGTTAAAGCAAAATAACTTTGTTCTTAATTACGTACAAAAACTAGTGGAAACTAGGCCTATTAAACGCGGTTCCTTTGGATGGATCAGAGAAGTCACTTTTGGAGTGACTTCTCTGGTCATGTCTTTGATCCTCTGAAAACAAAGGCAGTTCCGAGAACCACCTTTGAATGAATAGGATCAAAGGCAGTTATCAATTGCCTTTGATCCTTTTCTGGAACCACCTTTGATTAGTTCCGAGCATAGAACTTTTACTCCGACGGTCGAACTTTAGGAGCAGTTCCGAGTGTGTAACTGATTATTCAACCGTGGTATAACGTTTATGGTTCTAATGGAGGAACTAGTGTTTGAGTCCCAAGGGTGGAACTAGGGGTCATACAACAGTAGCTGAAATGTTGTTACGAACTCAGAATGGCGTCAGGACTTCTAGAATTGTTCCTTCATCCGGGATGAATTCTTGAATCGCACTAGTATATTGACGCATGGGATGCAATTTCTGGTGATACGGTTCCATTTCCAAACCTATTTATGCTCTTCATGTCCCAATGGAGGAACATGAAATTGGGTCTATTTATATATGAACAGATTCTAGTTCCTCCATCGGAACTGCGATCGGACAAGATGGTAAAATTTGCCAATTTAACTATAAATTTTTCAGCCTCTTCAAACAGATCCAGATTGTATAAAATACAAGAGATGATGAGACTAGATATCAAAAATCTATAGACTACACTAACAATGCAACAATATATAGATAGGAATAGAAGCCATGAAAAATGTATCAATCTATAGATAGGAATAGAAGCCATCAAAAATTTATCCTGCACAACATTGTTATCAAATACTAGTCTCTAATAATACCACATTGGGATTCCCAATCGAAGAGGATCGGGTGTACACAAGATACCTAGCCTAGAAATTTCTAACATTGTTGATGTCATCTTGTAAATAAGACTTGAGAACTTTAGGAAAAATCAGTGAAACAACCAAAATTTCCAACTAAGAATTGGGATGACAGCTTACATTGCTTAAAAACATTCTCAAAATATCTATCTTCAAAACTCACATCGTCGATCTCTAGGTTATCCTCATGCACATGTGTGACACACAGCGCTGCGTATGGCATTACGTAATAGCCGCATTACCATGTATTTGTTTGTTTCTTGTAGTAATGAATACAATTTAGATTAGTAACATATAACTGTAATAACTGATGACGGAATAGAATTTCACGACATGAAAAGATAATCACACCTTGATTTGTATTAGGTCCAATCCGTCATCACCATTATTCCCCCGACCTTCAATAGAGTCACCCAATATTTTAACGAATGCATCAGAAGGTTAATAGTGAAGAGGATCCATCCAATAAACACGCTTCTTGTCGGGGACAATGAATATTAATCTCCAATGGTCCCTACACCATTGGAAAAAAATATAAAAAATATATATTAATGGATTAGCTTTAATGACATGAGTGTGTATTCATCACCTTTCAATGTACAGAAAAACGAATAATTTTTTATCCGTTCGTCGAAAACTTTTGCGAATGTAGTCCACCCTCTCCTGAACAGTACACTCGATTTCTTGATTAAACACCGGGCACAAGTACTCCTTTTGATTAGAAAAATAATACAAGTACCTTCTAAATGGAATTTTATGTCATCAATTAGGAAAAATGATCACGGATTATTAATAACTTGCACAACTATAAATGATAAACTACTTACAATAAGTATGGGGACATTATCGTCTAGTTCATTTAGTCACACCTCCGTAGGTCTTTAAAGTCAGTCCATGATGCGATGATTTCTCGCTTCTGATCGAATACACATTCATTCCCCGAGAATAAATAAGTTGAGTTCCTTTGGTATTTGACAATGAAATTATATAAGATCCTCACGAAATATGGTGACTCCTTAATAACCTGTGCCCGGGAGATAGGGGGTTTCGTAGTCTTTTCCTCCTCAATGATTGGCTTAGATGTTATCATTGGTGTCTCCTTCAAATGATGATGTTTATCGGGTCCGCGTAAATGAGAGGATGAGGCCATAGAAGGAACATTCCGCGTGGATCCCACTCTCTTGTAGTCGTCTTCCACAATTGGTAATATGGCTTTGAGGACCTTTGGGATTTCCATTGAAACTCTACAAATGCCATCACCAATTGGAACGAAATGATGATGCAGCATCGACTCGCGTAGAATTCTATCAGCAACGTGTAGTGGCCTACCCTTGTCACCTCGATCAATGTATAGCTCACACAAATGCAATGTCTACATTGTGAGGTAGAATATAGATATTTTTAAATAAAATTGTAATATAATACATATGAATGAAATAATTTAATTTGACCAACCTTGTTTTGGGACGACACAATGACATTGACAATGTTATTTTATTTATGTGGTGGGGGATCAATAATGGGTTGTTGGTTCATCTCCACTTATCCCAACGAGTGTCGTACGCTGGCGTCTAAACAAGTATCAATTCATCCAAGTTCTCGGGTAAAGGGAGGCCCGTGTGCTCAACCAACTTACGAATCAATAATTATTATTGCTCTATCTCGTTGTCTCTAACGAGGGCTTCCTTTTGAAACACATGGACTCTCGATGGTTTAGCCCGATCGTAGGTTCGAACTATCCCAAATGCCTCTCTTTGGGACAAAAATGATCCCACTCTTCTGGCATGATTGGGATGTTCTGGTTTATTTGTAGCCTCACGAAGGATATGGTGCTTACCCAATGGAATGAATCGGCCCTCCAATTTGTCTTTCTTTAACTTTGCCAGCACACAAAATACGATGCCATGAATAGTAAGTAAGTAAAACATTACACTCGTCAAATCAGAATGAATAAATGAATCTTACCATTCCTTCCGTGACTTCAACAATCAAAGGTTTATCGTACCCACCCTTTTTTTGTCGGCTCTTCAAGAAAAGATCACACCTATCCATATCTTGCACATTGATCGGAGTGACCGATGACCTCGCCTCTTCCACGCTTACCCCCCCCCTTCGGATGAAAATTTGAACATCCCTTTCGAAACATTCTTTAACTAATTCAAGGGCCACTAATCTATATCCATTGTGGCTCTTCCGATGCGGTTTTTTGTTTTTTTAATGCATTACCTTTTTTCACCCTTGTACCCTAGATTTTGTGATGTCACAACCTAAGTAATATCCAGAGACAAATAAAAAATAATTGGAATCACTTACATTTTCCTCATTATCCAGTGTTCTCCTGTAATAAATTTCCCAACTATTTGGTTGAATATAGGTATAGGCCAACCATGGACGATCACCCTTTGTGCTAGAGAATATGTAATCTCTAGAAAAAATGTACTTGTGTTCTCTCCAACTCTTTGAAACCATGGCCATCGTTTTCTTCTTCAAATAAACCATATCTGGAAAATCGATCTCAAATGGCCTCTATAAAAATTATACAAAATCAAGATCAAATACATGTACCTCAACTTATATGAACTCTAGATGTAAGGATAAAGGTATATGCATAATCAAAGTAATAAATTCTAGTGGGGACCTTGCATTCCATCCAAATGACGTCTTTTTATTCTTTAGAGTCCTCGTGCCAGTTATAGTACTTGATGTCTACCCTTGTACTGCCCACTTTTCCTACCCAACTCGACCACTTAACACTCTCTTCGGACAAATATTTTCCTCATTGGTCGAATGTTAACAATTTTGACTCCTTCCTTGCCATTATACGTTTTACAGTTCAACAGTGTGTCCTAGCTACGACAACCTCTATCGTCCCCTCTTCTTCACTATCTTCATCGCCGGTTGTATCAGAGAGTCCCTCGAGCGAACCTAATTCTTCTCGAGCCTTTTTGTTTGACATTATAATACCTATGGTTAATCAAAATATTCCACTTGGAAGTCACTATAACACAATATAAGACATTACATAATAGGAATCTATAAGCAGTTCGTAATAACACACATCATTTACATATTTCTTAGGAAGAACACTAAAAAGGGTTTGTGATTCATAAGCTAATCACATAAAAAACAACACCAGCACTTTTATTTTTACCTTTCCTACAATAGATGGGGAATAGATGTTGAAATGATCTAGGTAGACCATTGCTTTACCTTTTGAAAAACCTAACCAAAATCATAGCTTCTTGGTGTTGATTCTTACGAGAATATGTCATAGAGATAAAGAAAACTAGTATTTTTGGTCATTTTGCAATGTGAGTGAGAATTTATGACAGATTGTTTAATTTTTTTTAAAGATGAAGGTGTTAGGAGGGTTTTTGGGGGGAAAATGCGAGGGAAATTGTGCTCAAAACAAATGGATATTAATTACTCATTTGAAAACCGGCTTTATTGCCCTATTTTTTAAAGCCATGAAATGTGTTTCGAACTCGGAACGGTTATCGGAGAAAGTCTCCTGAATGCTTAACTACATCTTTCCTTTGTGAAATGTGACAGACTTGGTTCCGAGATCGAAACTCATTCTCCTATATTAAAAAAATTGGGATAGGACTTCATAAACATTTCTAAGCCCTAAATCACCAAATTCTAATTTCCCCTATACTTGAGAACTCGTAACCCTCACATTTTTTTCAAAACCAACTAGCCAATGGGCCCTTGTTATCGCGGCGGTAAATCGGGCGGTGGACGTGGGAATGCATCAACCATAGTCAACAACCAACTCAAGAGCAACCTGAACGGTAGAAAGATTCTTCAATCTGGGTGCTGAGCAAAGGTATGTGGCATTTAATCGCAGAAAATGCACTAACCCAAAAGTTGTTCGTGCATAGGATGTCATGCCACTAAGTCTAGGGCATTTGATTACTAAATTTGAGGCATCTGGTTTTAACAAATTACTGCTTTTATATGAACTCGTCCATTATGATGAGGTCCTACAATTTTATGATAATTTAGGATGGTGTAGTAGTAATAAGGACTAGACAATCGTAAACGATGTGACAATACCCATTACAAAGTATTCAATAAATGATACTCTAGGTTGCAAGTACACAACCCTACTAAATTGAAGCCTGTCGATGGGTGGGGGCTATAGAAATTTTCCATCAATAGAATTGGCCTAGGGTTACAGAGGTAACCTCTTTTTCCAGGTGGCTATGGTTAAAACATATTTCAATAAGTTGGGATCAGCACCTGGGTAGGCAGAGAGCTATGATGTGGGGGTGTTGTCTATTGAGGATAGGTTGGTTTATGAGTGGATTTGTCAAAATTCCCTACCCCCAGGGGGCTATGCATGATAGCCTACAATAGGAAACCTCATGTTATTCTACTACGCGATGGAGGGTATGACGTTTAACCAAGGCTATACGATTAAAATGAACATGTTGAAGTCCGGGGTGGGTATGAAGAAAGATCTTCCAAATGGTGGCTTGATCATGGCGTTGATCAAGAAATGGAAGGTTGTGCATGTCGACAAACCATTATGGTTAGAGTACTATGATGAGGCCTGGTTCAACCACAAGCATTTGCACTTGAAAAAAGATTGTGTGTATGTGCAATGCACAATTCTTAGGTCGTCCTCTAGTCCAGAAAATAGAGGGAGGGAAGCCTCAATAGGGAAGGCAGACATCTTCATCTCATGAGTATTGAAAGTTTTTCAATTTTAAATATATTCCCTTTTTAACTTCCCTTGTTATGTTTTTGACAACTGTGTTGTTGCATTTTGCACGTATCCGAGGTTCATGGAAGAGTACCTTGAAAAGGTACATGTCATATCTTTGAAGTGATGTCAGTTCCGTTAATGCAAAACTTGTCGTGGCTGAATCTAGGCATGACAAATTCATCAAATCTACTTGGCTCCATATTGTGCTTAGTGATAATAAGGGTATGCCCAACTTCAAGCCCGACTATTCGGAGGACGATGGGACAGAGACTGAACAAGCTATAGACAAAGACGCTGACCTTGAGAAGACCGACTCCGAGATTGAAGAAATTTTAGGTTGATTGGTCATGGATTTTAAAACAATTTGTTGAAATGTAATAGTTAAGGATTTGAACATATTTTGGTGAGGATATGTATTGTTAATTTATTGAATGACCCGACCGACACAATATTCTATTTTGTTTTAGATCTTGTCCATAAAAAAGTATTCAAGTTTACCCTAATCTATTTTTTTAAGTCATAAATATGCTAGAAGAACAGAAAGTGGTATTTGATGAAATTACCATACTTCACGAAAAGGTTTCGATAGTGGAACTCTATCTTTTCTTTAAAAATGTCTTCCCAGAAGATGTTCAGGACTCGGAACCCAATGTACATAAGTTAAACTATAGGTACAAATGTTAGCTATTACAATCTCAGAACTTAAGTTCCTACCTCTTTTGCATTTTCAGGAACAACATTGATCATCTTCAACTCTTTTTGTATTTAAGTTTTTTTTATTTGCATATATTAGTTACAAGCTAGGAAGAGCATCTGAGGTCCATTATGAAAGCACAAAAGATGATGCGACGTGGTCGAAACTTCAGTTTCGATCTCTTTTACATTTTCAGGAACAAAACTGATCATCTTCAACTCTCTTCGTGTTTAAGATTTTTTTCATATATCAGTTACAACTCAGAAGAGCATCTGAGGCCCATTATGAAAGCACAAAAAATGTTTTGACAAGTTGGGAACTTAAGCTGCAAGCTCTTTTGCACTTTCAGGAACCAGTCTGACCATTTGCAGCTCTTTATGATTTATAAAAAAATTGTCTAAATATTAATAATAAACTTGGAACAGGATCTGAGGCCCATTAACAAAGCACAAAAATATTTGTTAGGAGTTCAAAACATAAGTTCCGGCCTCATTTGCTCTTTCAGGAAACAATCTGCCAATCTTGACAGTTTGAATGCTTCTTTTTGATAAAATACAAAAAAAGGTCATGAAAAGGTTCCGTATTAGGAACTAAAAATAAGGCCTATGATAAATTACCATGACTTTGTTCCAAGCTCGGACCCCATCGTCCTACATATAAAAAACACCAAAATCAGTGTCCATTCAAAGAATGCTGATCAATTTCTAACAGTGGAACTTTAATTCCCCCCCTCCCGCTCCTTCAAATTCAAACTATAACGCATGCGGGAAACATCTTCTCACATCATGTCTTCTTCAAATCCAAATGAACGGGTCACTGGCCATCGTTCCAAATCCACAAGAGGAAGCAAACCGAGGAATCCGGGCTACGAAGCTAGGTTTGTTTCTCTTGAAGCTCAAACTAGGTTCAATACTTTAAGGGATGATGAAAAATTATTGGATTGCTATGTTATAGATTTGAATGTGTATACGAGCATTGGGCTAGAGGACCCCGTTAGGTTTTTTGAAGATCAACATGTCCTTAAACTTCTCAATTTGAATGAACTGGCTTACCTTGATGAGATATGCCAATTTTGTGCCAATTTTCATGAGGTTGAGGGTGAGGGTAGTTATTAGACTAGGGTGAACAGGCTTAATGTTGAAAGTAGCCTTTGTATTATCAATCAACTAATTGAATGCCTTTACAAGGGTGCGAAAGATGTTTACCTCCAAGTGGAGGATAGCCACTTAATGATGAATATCCTAATATTGACCCTATTGCGTGCAGTGTGAAGTACTTTAGATGCAATCCTCATCATCTAGGTAGACCAAAATCGTTTGATCTAAAGGAACTCGAAATAGACCAACGTATTGTGTACAATATAAAAGTTTGGTAAATAGTATCCACTCCCGGTCACATAACCGAGCCAAATTACTGGAATCTTATGATGTTCTACTATGTCATTGAAGGGGCCAAAGTTAATCTCAACACTGCAATTTTTAAGCACATGATTTGTGTAGTTATATCTAAGAGATTAACCAAGAATTTGCCTTATGGAAACTTGATTGCATTGATCTTGCGTGGTGTGAATGGGTTGGCTTTTCATGGGGAAGAGAAGGCTTGCAAATACTTTGCCAAGTAGTACTTTATGAGAAAAAGTTGATACTGTATGAAAACAAGTGGTGTCACTAAATGATAGGTGCGGCCGAACCTCACAAAAGATAAAGGGTTGAAGAAGGTACATTTATTGTTTTTAAAATATATGTACGATAAAGACTTATCTTGTAATGATTTTTATTTGAATAATGATTTTGCAGAGGATTCTGACCCTAGATTTATGAAGACCATGAAGAATTGCCTCAAACGTGTTCGCGACCGAGTATGCCAACTCAGGGAGTGTTTTAATAAGGAAATAGGAATCATTTCCCTTGTAGGGAAAGGTTATATATGGTAGTTACCTAATAGAATTAGTTTTATACAATTAGTTATAGATGGTAATTTCCTTATAGATTTAGAATCATATTCCTGTTAGATTTTAGTTTGTTATAGCACTATATATTGTAACCCTCATCATTGATGAGGTGTGTCATTGATGTGATATCAATGCACCAATAATAAAGTCTTTTATATTTTATCATAAGCTTGAGAAGAAACAACGTGCTTATGAGAGAGCCTTCAATGAGTCAAAGATGCCACGACTCAAACGATGATCATATGTAGGACATGTTGTAGGCCATCCATAGGACATGCTAGAATCTCTGTTTCTTTTGTTTGTAACTGTACAAGACTAAATAAAATATTATGTCCTTATCTTAAATTCATTGTTCAAGAAGAATTTAACTAGTGCAAAATTATTTTTTGTTTGTTTTATTTTTTTCATAGTGAGCATACATATTTTTAGTAGCAAAAAGAGTGTTATGGCATATTATAGCAGGGTAATTAGGCAACAAGGGAAGCAAGGAATGGTGATCAATTGTCCAGAATCGATTACGAACTCAGAACAACAATCACAGGAAGTTAAGAATGCGTAACATTGTTTGTCCTTTCAACAGACTTGATCCATAAAGGTTCCTACGTCGGAACAATATTTGTATCTCAGTTCCGAGTCCGGAACCTGTCATATTAGAAGTCACTTTTGCACAACCGCCTTTAATTGTACACAATTAAAGGTGGTTATTTAGTGAACCGCCTTTGATTCATATCAATACAAGGCGGTTCGTTCAAAACCGCCTTCCAAAGAACTGGAACCACCTTTGATTTTTTTTTCCGATGCCCGGAAACAATAGGTTCTGAGCTTGGAACCTATCTTAGAAGGCGATTTCTGGAAAATTTAGCAGAATCGCCTTTGAACTCCGCTTTTAATTAGCCATTCTCCACTAGTGAAAGCAAAGGACTGAAGGTGGGAATCTATACTCTAATGCGGGAACAGAATGTTGACGGATCCTTGTTATGATCCATTTGACCCAAACAAAATATCCTCATTTTTTTAATAATTTTAAACAGCCGCTCTAGTAAAATTTGGCCATTAGATTAATGAATTTAATGGGTCAAATTAAATCTCACATAACTAACTAGTTCCATGTAACTCCCTTAGCTTGTCTCACATGAATATATATATATATATATATATATATATATATATATATCTCCAAAATTTCAGCTCATTTCTTCTTAGAGAGTCCAGTCTTATATATGGGGTATTTCCTTTTTTTTATAAGTTACACGCATTAAATTTAAATATTTTAAATTGAACTATATGAATAGAATTGTATGTAAAGTATAAATTTTTTAATAAGGCTCAATTCTCTAGAGTTTATTTGCACTTCATTTCAGTTCTGTCTAATTTAGCTGCATTCAAATTAATTCAGTTTAATTTAATAAAAATTTAATTCAATGAAATTTAGTTTCATTTAGTTATATTAAAACTATCTTTTTGATGCACTTGTTTTTAATTTATAAACTTTGGAGACGCCTAAGTGAAAGAGAATAATTCACTTCATCATAGTTTAAGGTAGGTAACCTGTAATAATAACTCACTATCCACTCACCAATTGAAGAAACATTTCTCAAATTTAGACGTAATTCACATCAACCAACCCACTGGCTTATCTCTTCCTTTTTAAAATCACGACATTATAAAAGGGAATGGAATATATTTAGAAAAATGAACTAAGTGTGGTAAAATTTTAAAATGCATTACATTTTGTATGTGATGGAATGGGACATTTACCAAACGTCC
The DNA here is from genome assembly GCA_032355605.1 of Rubia tinctorum. Classification (NCBI taxonomy): domain Eukaryota; kingdom Viridiplantae; phylum Streptophyta; class Magnoliopsida; order Gentianales; family Rubiaceae; genus Rubia; species Rubia tinctorum. The sequence continues at coordinate 10,515 of JAULKM010082343.1, forward strand.
AAGGAGAACCAAACCACATGTTCAAGATGAAAATAAAAAATGGGATAGTTTTAGAAACATTAACTAAAATAGGAAGTGTTAAAATTTTAAAATGTGTTTCATATTGAGTGTGATGGAACGGGACATTTAACAAACGTCCAATGAGAACCAAATCACATTTTCAAGATGAAAATATTTCTTTCTACTCTACTTTTACAACAAGTCTTATTTCACCGAGAACCGATTCAAGATGGTTGCATTCCCTTTCAGTCTCTCTGGAGTTGCAAACCAATGGTTCTCTAGCTTGCCGCCTAACTCCATTTTGACATGGCCTGAATCAAAGAAACTTTTCTTGGAGTATTATTTCCCAGCCACCAGAACTGATGCTTTGAAAAAGGAGATTACGAGCATAAAGCAGGAATATGATGAACCATTGAGCGTTTTTTGGCTAAGTTTTAGGCAACTGGTGGATAGTTGCCCCAATCATCGAATGAGTGAAGGACAGTTAATTCAATGCTTTTACCAAGGAATGACGGCTTCCAAAAAGGATCTGATTAACTCTTTAAGAAGTGATGGCTTCTCTCATCTTCGGGTAAAAAAAGAGAAAAAAATTCAAAACCAGAATGTGGATGTTTGACAGTCAAAATTTTGCAATATTTATACTTTATGATGACTGGAAGTGTTATGATGGTAAGAAAGAATTAGGCAGATTTGAGATTGAGCATGTGTGCATATTTTCTGATAAATAAGCCTAGGACTAGGGGTGTTCAAAAAACCGGAAAACCGATAACCGGTCAAAACCAAACCGATATTTAATTCGGTTTACTGGTTAATTGGTTAATCGATTAATATCGGTTATGGTTATCCGGTTATGTCGGTTAATTGATTTCTTTATCGGTTTTATTATTTGGTAATCGGTCTAACCGGATGGTGAGCGTCGTTTTACTCTCCAAATACCTGCAAACTCAAGAATTACTAATTAGTATAACGATAAGCAGGGTCGATCCCACGAGGAACGGAGCAATGACTATAATTAAAATACCTACTAATA
>JAULKM010082354.1:0-11544 GCA_032355605.1 Rubia tinctorum
CATATTGAAATATATAACATCACATACTTGATTCAATATCATCGTCATCTATTTTCTATTCTTGTGTTTCAGTCTCCATATTACTAGAGAGAATTCCAAATTCTTGTTGCTATATCCATTCAGATTTGATTTATTTCCAATTTTTGTTGTGTGTTGAATAAATCTGCATCTATACTTTCTTGAACATTTAAGTCATGCTTCACAATGGGTATCCCAAGTTTCTCTATGAAATGAAGTTGTGAAGCGTGATTGTAGCTACAACTATGGACATCTGCCATTTTTCAATAATTGGCGCCATCGCATCAAGAATGTGACATCTCTGTATTTGGATATCCCGAGTCCACCAAATAATATTTTCATGTAAGGTAAAACATATTTTAATCCAGATATAAAACTAAATATATAAATCTACAACATCTATATAATTTACCTTGAAATGGTTGTGGAAAATTAAACTTTTATTGAGTTAAAGAATCTCTCCACACAGTAGTATCATGAGCACTTGCTTCCCATCCCACATTAATAAATGTAAAGAGCCTGTCAAATGAGCAACAAACTAATGCATTCCAAGTTTTGTTTCCTGTTTGACCTCGAAATGGCAAACCAAAACAGATTTATAATCTCCCACCTTTTTCTTCCCCATTTCCATCGTTTGTTAACTGTATAACACCGTCGTTAATTGAGTATTATTTAACTATTTGAAATGATGCATTGCACATACACAAACAATAAAATGAGCATTAAAATAGTTATATTTGATATGAAAATTCATGTTTTCCAGAGTTTATCTGCACTTCAGTTCATTTGAGTTCAGTTCAGTTTAATTAATTTCAATTTAGAATGAATGTTTAGGATGAAATTTAGATTTATTTAGTCATATTGTCACTAGTTTTCAGTAAATTGATTTTAAATTTAGTTCTGCTCAATGTAGTTCAGATATTAGTTCAGCTCATTGAAGTTCAATTTATATTAGTTTTTAAGGATTTCAGTAAATTTATTTTAAATTTAGTTCTGCTCAATGTAGTTCAGATATTAGTTCAGCTCATTGAAGTTCAGTTTATATTAGTTTTTAAGTTGAATGTTTGTCTTTTAAACACTATTTTAAACTGATATAAATTATTTAGTATTTTAATCATGTATAACAAAAAAATGTAATTTTTTTTAAAAAATAGAAAATAAATATGTATAATAAAATAAATTTTATTTTGATTAACAAATAATTTTTAGAAATAAATTACAGTTTTTCAGTTAATTTTAAGAAATAAACTTCAGTTTTTCAATTTAATTTTATTGAATTCAATTCGGTATATTTATACTTATTTCAGTTCAGTTCAGTTCAGTTTAATTCATTATATTTATATTTATTTTAGATCAAATCAGATTAGATCGAGTCAAATCAGATCAAATCAGAACAAATCAGTTCCAGAGAACAGGGCTTTCACACTTTACTTCTAAATAGTCGATGAAATAATGATATATTACTCAGACATTGATTATTGATGTTAGTGAAATTTAAATTTAACAAATACTCTCTCCGTCCCACCATTATTGGTATATTTACTTTTTCACGCTTTTCAATGATCATACTTGACCGTCAATAACTCTAGTTACATATAACAATTTCACATAAAATATTAAAATTTAGAAAATAGATGTTGAGACGAACCTAACAATATCTCACATGATATATTTATTATAAATATATTAGCTCATATTTAGAGTCAAAGTTTTCTAAATTTGACTTTGAAAAAATAAATATGCAAATAATGGTGGGACATGGGGAGTAGCATTTTATGGATGACATTGGAGTAGAGAGGGTGCGGATTATATACCCTTCATACTCTCTTTGTTTTTAAAATTTTGGTATATTTTCTATTTTCGTATGTTTTACTTAAATTGATAAATTTCCTTTTATGTCAAAAAGTGAATTATTTTCAAATGCATCTCTACCCCCAGTTTCTTGTTATGTGCACATATACCCCCGAGCTTTTTTAAAGTGCAGTCGTACTGTTATATTAGTTGTGTCTTAATAACTCGTATCCCTCCTGCCTGAGCCCGTCCAATTCTGCCATTGACCGATTTGAAATAACCTAAATACCCTTTGGGCCAAACTCTAAGCAACCAACTCCTCCAATCCACCTCCTCCACCCCAACCTCCACCTCCACTTCTCCACTTCTCCACCACTGTTTCCCTCCACCATTGTTTCCTCCACCCCGTCACTACCACCACCATCCCAACCCTTACCACCAGAAACCCACCACCACCATTGCCGCCACCAATTCATCACATACCAATCACCATCCTGCCCTTCGCACCAAAACCCCTTATCTCTGTTCCCAAACCCAGCTGCCAGGAAATCTAACAGTTTTGTTATAATCGTCCTCCTCCACCACATCGGCGAAGTCTTCCACCACACCGCACCTCCACCACACCATACCGCACCAATAGACCCATGCATACCACCATCGCACCCCCACTCACCGTCAGATTTTTTCAATTTCCACTGCAACATCGAACCTTACACTCTTCAATTAGATTCGAAAATTAATTTAAGGTGGTCATGGAAATGATGGGGAATAGGAGTGGGATTTGAGATTTTTTTTGGTATGGAAATGGCGGTGGTAGGCGGAGGAAGAGGAAGAGTCAATGAAGATGGGTCGGCGATGGCAGGCGGAGGACGAGGAAGGGGTCGGTGAAGATGGGTCGGCGATGGCAATGGCAATGGCAATGACAACGACGTGTAGAGGGCAACGAAGGGTGGGCGGAGAACAAAGAGATTGCTGAAGGTGGCGGAGGTGGCAGAGAATGAAAAGAAGAAAGGGTGGCCATCGGGTTTCTTTTTTTTTTTTGCTTAAAGGGCAAAACGGTCAATTCCATTGAATCCAACAATGACCGAATTTGACCAATTTTTCAAACGACAGTTGGGGAACAAAGAATTTAGGGGCATAAATGCATTTTTTTCTCTTTTCAACCACTCATAAGTTTTTTACTCTCTACATTCAATTCTCTTCACACATTTAAACTTACAACATAAAAACATCTAAAGTTGAGGTGCCAAACATAGCAAAACGGAGGGAGTACCTAACTTTATTTAATATTTTTTATTTGTTCTCGTACAGTAAGATTTTATATAAAAATTCACCCAGTTCCATCATTAATTTGAATCTTCTTACCTACTTCAAACTCACTTATCCGTATCACATGTATCTCTATATTGACCTAAAATCTGATTTATTATATTAACTTTAATATTGAAAATTTTAATACTATACAATTATGTAAAAAAATATTATAAGTAGAATTTGATTATTGGTGGATAATTAATATATTTTTATACATTTAACTTAGAGAATATAAAATGCGTTTGAAGGGCGGATTAGAGAGGGGGCAAATTTAAACTAATATTCACGACCTACTCATTATTCATGGCATGTATTATTTCCTGTTCCATTTCTATTATACTTACTTCCGTTTTCGCTTTATTGATGGGAATGTAAAGCAAATCTCCCCCAAGATTCACCCCTTTCCTACCTAATTATTGTATTTTAAAGTAGCGTCCATTTGGTTAAGGTCGAACAATGAAGCTTATACTATGTACAATGCAAAGATCGCTCTGAAATTCCTCTTGTGATTACAGTTCATTAAATAATTAATCTCTATCTTTCACCTTAGCAATTGATCTCACAACTACATCATTCCATTTTCCCCCATAATCGTTGAGACCACTTTGGAACAACTTCATGGACCCCACTTGATTCTCTTTATCCTACTCATTATTTTTACATTTAATAATTAGTTTAAATAAATTTAACTAACAAAATAAATTAAAATGTAAAATTTAATATTACACCTATAATTTTTTAATTGTATTTTTTTTAAAATTAATTTTCAAAATTAATTTCAGTTTTTAAAACTTATTTTATAAATCATAATAAAAAATAACCATATATATTTTCAAAGAATGTAATTTAGATTTTTAAAAATAACAAAACTTTAATTTCATTTTTTTTAAAAAAATCAGTATTTTTAAAGAGTTTTTTTTTTAAAAAAATCAATTTTTAAATATTACAGAATTTAATTTTAGATTTTTTTCTATTTTTAAAAATTATTAGTTTGTACACGTGACACCAAATGATTGGGCCACGTGTCCCTGCAAAAACAAAAAAATGCGGGCTGCATGTGTGCCACATAGGCCAACCACAGCGCGCCACATGGCACATGCGGGGGAAAGAAGATGGAATGCAGAGATGCGCGAGCCAGGGATCACGTGGAAAATGGAATACAGAGACGCAAGTGGCAGGCCGTGTCAGATTTGGGCTGATCTCTATTTCAAGGACCGGCCCCTTGGTTTGCAACAATGTAAACTGATGCAGGGCGAATGGCGGCGAAGATTGAAGAAGCGATGGATCGCCGTAAAGGTTCGTACGGTTTTCAGCGTAACTCTTGCGTTCGGAGTCAGAATCAGGCGAGGCCGGATGCGTTGGAACCGTCTCAACGAGACGATCAGGGAACCTGTCCTTAGGACGGGGTCAGTAGCCAGATTCTCCATTTGAGGTCGTTTAAGTCCTCGAAATTGCATTTTAGTGTTTCCTTTTTATGTTTTCCGATTTGTTTTTATTTTCGGAAATTAGTTCCGAAAATTTATTTTCATTATTATTTCAGGTTTTTACTTCTAGTATTTAAAGACCTCATGTTCTGATATTTTATTCATTCAATCATAATATTATTTTGGAGATTATTTTCTCTCTGGTGGATTCCACAACCAAAACCTAGGGTTTGTGATTGCAGACCTTAATTGTTCTACAAGATTCGTGCTTGCGAATCTCTTTGATTTTCTGACTGCGTCAAATGGGACAATGGACAAACCGCTCCGACTTCGTTCTTGCAATTTTAATTTATTAAATAATTAATTTTTCTCTTCCACATCAGCAACTGAAATCACAAAGAAACTACTCCATTTTTCTCTATACAATGGTTGAAACCGTTTTGAGATAACTCCATGGACCCCACTCAATTTTCTCAATCCTACTCATTAATTTTACTTTCAATATTTAATTTAAATAAACTTACCTAACAAAATAAATTGAAATGTAAAATTTAATAATAAATTTGTAATTTTTGAATTTAATTTCATTTCTTAAAATTAAAAATTAATTTTAACTTTTCAAAATTATTTTATGAACTAGAATTTTTAAAAAACATATTTTTTTTAGAAGAATGTAATTTTAATTTTTAAAAAGAACCAAAAATTAATTTAGATTTTGAAAATTTAAATTTAAAATTAGATTTTATTTTATTTTTTTACATTTTTTCTGATTTTTAATAGGAAAAAAATAGTGAATTTTTTAACTGCTGCTTTTTTTATAAAAAATATTTGGTTTGGGCCACGTGTCCCATCAGGTTAAAAGAAAAGGAAAAAGAAGAGATCTGCATGTTGCCACGTGGCGCTTTGTGGCAACTTACCTTAAATGAATTTGCATGTGTTGCGCATATGCGCTTTGCATTGATATCAATGCTGGGCGAGGTGTGTTTACCCAGCCAGAGGGCGGACTGATTCAATTCAGCCCGCTCCAAACCCTCATTCTGAGGGTTTTCGGTTTTGGTTCGACCTCAAATTTTAATTAAACCCATTCTTAAATCCCTATTGTACATGCTCTAAGTGATCGCGTGCTTGTGACTTGATGCCAAGATATCCATGTAAAACTTTGGATTTTAACCAACACATCCATTCATACTATCGGTGACCTTCTTCCACCAATCTCGTACTTACAATTTCAAGATAACCATGTAACTCTAATTATCCATCAACTGAAAATTTAGTCATATATTATCATCTAGTTTAATCGGCAGAATCGTAAAACTTTTTAGTTATGCATAAATAATTTTTTTCAAATAGTAAGTTGGAATCTAGGAATTATTCAATATTTTGTGACAAAGAAACTATAATACATAACTAAACATTAAGTCGACATGCCATAGCTCTTTCGTCTAAACCCTACTGCCGCCAGACTTTATTCCTCTCTCCCATCTTCTTTTCCCCATCTCTCCATGATGGGGAGATGTGGATACCATAGTTTTTTTTCAATTGATATACTTTTAATGTTAAAGTTATTGAATAAGTATGGATTTGTTTCCATACATTAGTATTGTTCTTTGACTTGATAGATTAGATTGATATGTCCATAATGATCATTTAATCTAATTGTTCATGTCGATGTATTTTGTTCAATCTGGTTTTACAGATCGTCTTTTCGTGATTTCGTTTGTGTATCCCAATTAGGTGTTCCATTCTCGATATGTGTTTTTCAAGGTGCTTACAGTTTGAATAATATAGATCATGTTTTGGATCAAGATCAAGAGGTGTTACAACTGTTGTAGATCTCTGTTTGGCGGAGTGATATTGATGTTGATACACTCCTTTTCGCCAAGTGGTCATGATTTTTGCGAAATCGAGTTAATATCCCTGAGAGCGATGTTACAGTTTTTTATTGGATATCTGATTTGTAATAGTACAGACGACCAATCTGGTTGACATGTAATTTGAATATCCTTGCAATAGATTGGTTATTACTAGAGGCTAATTAGGTTGGATGTCAATTCCACTTATTGTAATCGTCGCTGGACGTTTTTCACAATATCTTGGAATGATTGATAAAAAAAAAGTCAACATACCATAGAACTTTCTATACATACGAGTAGTACTTAGGACAATCAACATGATTAAAATAAAACATTTAATTTTTGTAAAAAAACCACCATAGTGCAAGAGAGATTGTTATCTTTTTCTATTTTACAGCGCACAAATACCGCTTCATGTATAATTTCCAATTTCCAATATGTAAATTAAGATTGCGAAAATTGTTAAAACAACGCTCACTTTTAATTTAAATTTACAGTTTGGTAATTGATACTTTATTTTTAAATTAATTCTCTAAATATATTCATCTTTTATTTATGTTACGGAAAGGTGTCATTCAGCAAAAGTTGGGTGTCATTTAAAATTAAAATGATATTTACTTTTAAATTAAGAGATGGTCTCCTGTGCTGCAGACTAAACTTTAGGCAGAAACCTTTATGCAATTCTAACAGTGTTCTAACTTTAGAGACCTATCTCTAATAATTTTACAAGAATATATCTCTAATAATTTTACAGGGACCTATTGCTAATATTTTGTAAGGGGTTTTTTGTCCAATTTTATCCCAACATTTTTCCGTCATCTGCAATCTGCAAAAAAAAATCAATATGATCATCAAACTAAAAATTATAAAAAAATCAACAAAAATGACATAATATCAACGAAAAATCATAAAACATTAACCAAAAAGTTGAAGCAAAAACAAAATCAACCAAAAACTGAAAAATCGTCGACTGCAACTAACAAAACAACAAATAAAAATGATAAAAATATCAACAAAGATTAAATTATCAAAAAAATTAAAAATTGCAAACATCAACTTATATCACCCAAAAGTTAAAAACATCAATTTATATCATCTAAACTTCACCCGGAAAATGGAAAACGTCAACATAAGAAAAAAAAACACTACAAAACATCAACCATATCACTAGAAAAAAACTACAAAACATCGACTCATATAAACTAAAACTCACCTGGAAAATGAAAAAAAATCAACATGAGAGAAAAACACTAAAAACATCAACAAAAAAACTACAGTACCTCAAAAATACAAATTATTCACTCAAAAAATCATAAAACATCAACAATTTTTTTAAACTACAAATATCAACTTATGTCACAAAAAAGTTACAAACATCAACTTCTAACATCTGAACCTCATTTGGAAAATGATAAACATCAGCTTAAGAAAAATGAAACTACAAACATCAACTCTTATTACCAAAACCTCAGCCAAAAAATTAAAACATCAATATGAGAAAATTTTAAAAAACTGTATCAATCCATATCAACCATAAAAATGACCAAACATCAACTCATAACAATATAACCTCACCCGAATAATGAAAAACATCAACATCAGAGAAAAAAGCTACAAACGTCAACAAAAAGTTACAGTACCTCAAAAATAAAATTTCTTCAAAACATGGACCTAGTGGGATTTGAACCTGGATATCTAACCTCAAAGACTAAAACAATTACCACAACACCCAAGACTAATCATTTAACATGCTCTCACTCAAAATGGTATTAAACCTCAACATGTACATCAAGAACATAAATTCTTCAAAATAAAGGTCATGGTGAGATTCAAACCCCAGACCTCTAATCTCAACAGCAAGACTACTAACCACTACACCAAAAAATCTTTTCAGATCATCTACTGAGTCAAATAATATTAAACCTCAACAAGTCTTTGTAAAAAATAAAACAGAAAATTAAATCTCACCTCTTACAAGCAGAAGCTCAGCCGACAATCATCAACATATCATCAACACATCTCATAATAACATCATCGAAAAATCAAAGAACGACAACAGAGGAGCAGAGGTTTAGATTCAAAAATATCAACAGATTCAGATTATGATGTTGTAAGGAAACTCATAGGAGCAGAGGTTTACCCGCGCGGAAGAGGTTTTCCGGTGGCGAGGAGAGCGGCGTCAACAACGTCAATGGCAGAGGCATTTACCTCACGCGCGTGCATCTCACTGGTCACCACGCGCAGAGCTATCGCCGTGGAGCTGTGTCGTGACAGCGTTGCAGAGGCACCATGAATTTTGACGAAGCAATTGCAAAGACAAGTTGCAAAAGCATCGTGCATATCATATATTCGTTGAAGCAATTGCAAAGGCAAGTTGCAGATGCGCCAACGAGTTACAGAGGCGCCGTGAATTTTAGAGATTCGTCGGCGAGCGGTTGCGCCGTCGACGGAAGAGCTCAGATCGGAATACAGAACAAAAGCTCAAATCCAAAGAATAAAATGGTTGCTATGGCAGCATCGGCGATGGAAGAAGAAAATCATCGACGATTTCCCAAGCTCCACCGCGTCGCTTGCGGAAGAGGAGTAAATGCAGTAGCAGAGCGGTGACGTTAGGTGGAGGAACGGCGGCTGTTGGCAGTGGAACGGTGGAGGTTGGCGGCGGTTACAGATTTCCGATCGGAGGAGAAAATTCCGATCAGAAAAGGAAAATAGGAAATCCAGATATTTTTGTGGTATTTATAGCATTTGATAATTGCACAGTAGATCTCTAAATTTATAAGAATATTTTTTTAAAAACCCCGTCCCAAATTGACTTTCTTATAATTACACAATGAACCCTACCCTAAAGTTTAAACTATCTAAAACAAGACTGTGTTAAACTAAAACTCCCCCTTTTCAAAATATAAATTAAAAAGGTTGAATCTATAATATAAATTCAAAAACAAAGCATCAAATTATAAAGATTAAATAAAAGGATATTATTTTGAACATTTACTTCATAAAATTATTCGAATAAATTTTAATAATGTAAGTATGTCTAATTAATTATTATGTTTGGCTGATAGTTAAAGGCTTATCAAAAATTTATTAAAATGTATCATATTATGTTGATTTTAAATTTAAGATGCCAAAAACAAAACAACCTTTTATTTAGAAAAGGCACAAAGTTTTGTTTTATATCGTCTAACCATTAAATGGGGTCATAGTTAACGTGGGTGATTTGAGATTTGTTTCTGTTTATCGTACCGAGATTTTTTAAATTTAAAAAATTAAAATATATCACAAAATATAATTAATTGTAATTCGACCTTAATTGTTATCGGAACGAGGTTTTTCAAGATTGGTCTAACCGTTAGACGGTCTAATCGGAGTACTTTTTATGAAAAAGGAGGTTTCCTCGATAAATACCTTTTTATTAGTTATGAAACAACCAATGTACCTTTTAACTTAAACATTGAACAATGTACTTAATTTGAATATTGTCTATTTTTAGTTTAAATATTACACTTTTTAAATAATTTTCTTATATTTTCATATTCAAACATATTTTATCGTAATTTAATTTTCATAATATACAATATTTAAAATAAAAAATTTACAGTATTTAAGTTAATATAAAATCTTTTATAAAACCGTCTCTTAGAGATGGAGTTTTAAATAGAATTTATAATGAGTTTGGGGAATAAGGATGGATCTAGGTGCAAATATCATAGAAGACCGGTCACATAAATATCTTCTCTCTCTCTCTCTATAACCTCTCTCTTCTCTCAACCTTTACATTTACCTTTCTTTAGCTGATAACGGAAACTTCTAGTCGGAACCCACACCGGCGATAACCTCTTTCAACCACGGCGGCTAATCCGCCAATGGGTGGAAACAAATATTTTCTGCAAATACTCACGGCTCGACCAACACCTCTCTCCCAGTCCCTTCCAATCAACCACAACTTCAACCTAGTCACTGAAATCCACGGTGAACTCGCTTTCCTCTAATCCAATGAGGAAGTCCAAAAGCTATCTGAACCCTACAATAATTCCCTCATCGAAAAGTTTATTCGAGGAAGACCTACAATGGACATACCACAATCCTTGTTCAAAATTGCGGATTTCAAGGGAAAGTTCCAACTGGAGCACTCGATTACAAACATATCCTAATCAAATTCGAGCTCACAGAGGCTGGATTTTCAACGGGGCACCGATGAAAGTTCTCCGTTGGACGCCAGACTTTCTCCAAATGTCGAGTCTTCTATTGTGCCAATCTGGGTAAATATACGAGACACTCCTCTTTATTATTACAACGGTGCTTCAATTTAGTCTATTGGTAATTTACTTGGGCCTTTCATCAAGATGGACCATGCTACTGAAGCTCTAACCAGGCCCCCAACCATTAAGCTATGTATTGAAATCAATTTATGAAGCCTGTTGCCTGAATCAATTAGACTGGAATGTATCACTAACAAAAAAAAATATAGCATTGAATATGAAGATATCCCATCATACTGCACCCGCTGCCTGAAATTAGGTCACCATATTGACAACTGTAGGATTAAAAACCATGCCCTTGTTAAAAAACATAACTGGCATCCCACTGGAAAAACTTTTGATAACCCTCCAACTGTAACTAGTGAGGAAACATAACCAATCTCTTAACAATATAAAGCCAATAGGGACTCAACTACCATACCACACCTTACAATCAACTCCCCTGCTACTAGCTCTGACCCACAGAAGGATACTCCTCAGAATCTTGTAACCAAAATGATACCACTTGATGACATTCATCTACAGAAGCAAGTCACTACTTCATTGCTCAGCCAGGTTATTTCTTCAGCCCCACCAAATCCCAACCTCCCTTTCTCTTCCATTCAGCCTTCAATAAATACCACCCAGATCTTAACCTCTTGATGTGTTGGGATTCTCCTCAAAGTAAAAATAGATTTAGTATTTGAGTTAGTGTTTAATCTTTGATGGGCTACAAGAGTTTAGGCCCAATAAGATTAGACCTAGGGTTTAAGGGTGTGTTTAGCATAAATAGACATGTTGTACTATTGTAGTAGCCACCACCTTAAAAAGAGAGAGTTAGAGAGGGGAAACTTGTCTAAGTGTTCTTCCTCTTTAGCTATGGTGAAGAAGGGGATTGGTTAG
>JAULKM010082375.1:0-27518 GCA_032355605.1 Rubia tinctorum
TTACTAACTAAGAAGAAATGAATGTTGATCTTCGAATAGAAGTGATAACATTCCCCATATGCAATTAATGTGAATGAGTCTAGGATCTAGAAGTGGTTTGGAAGTGGAAATCAATTGCCCCCAAGGCTTTGTGAATTTACCATATCTTTAGTAGTTTACTTTGATAGTTGTGTTGTCTTTCAATTCATAACTTAGAAAACCAACCCAAAACCCCCTCTTTACATGCTTATATATATATATATATGTGTGTGTGTGTGTGTATCTATCTTTATCTAGGCTTATATCCACCCCTATATGCATGAACCCTTAGGAAAATCCATCTTCTTTGTGGACGAACCCGACTTGCCACTATCTACTTAATTGTATTTTATAAGCATTTAGGGATTATAAATTGTATCTTTGAGACGTACGACGATGAACTCCCAAATTTCGGCACCACTGTCGGGGAAGAGGCGTATATTTTTAAGTGTTTGGGCATATTATGTTTGAGCATTTGCTATTTTTTTCTCCTTGGCTGTTTTTGTTCGAAGTATGTATTTCTTGAGTTCTTGGTGAATTTTTATCGAGAATCCTTGCAATATCATTCCGAATTTTTGAAAATAAAAATAAAAATATGGAACATCTCACCTTGAGGGAATTCAAAATAAGAAGAAAGGCTCAACGAGCAATGTTTTCAGTGTGGTCCATATCTTCCGGCGCGAGCTGTAGGCCGGCTCTCCTTTTTTTCTGCGCCTGATCCGCGTCACGTGTCGTTTAGTTCACCCCATTTTCTGGAACCTTATTTTGCTCATTATCTTGGTGCACCATGCATCATTCTTCATACCCCGTGGGCACGTCTTGGAATTTTTAAAATGAAACAGCACGGGCCATGTAAAACGAAAGTCATGCTCCCATACTTTGCCAATTTCTTGAGTGAAAAGGTGACTTGGAGTGCACAGTCAGCCAGAACGAACAACGTCCGTGGTGGAAATTGACACAGTCTATGTTGGGTGATACGAGCCATGCCAAGGTTTCCTTTCTTGGGTTGTGTCACATGGTATGGGCCATGCTAGCTTTGGCCTCATGCTGGGCTTGTGTGATCCATGCTAGTCGTGGTTGGTTTGCTCGGCTAACTTCTTTATACCACTATGGGTGAACTGCTGATTCGATTTGGGAGTTCTTACAGTCGAATTTATAGCAATCAAGAAGAAAATTCCAATGGTAACACCCTCAAGGGATAATTCTTCTCTGATATTTCTAAGAACTCCGTGCAACCTCGAACAACAATCCCTTCATTTCTACTGTGGCCTTCTTAAACTTCGGATCCGCCTTTCTTGGTCCCAATTGCATTTACTACCATGCTTTCAAGTCTGTGGCCTTCAATATACTACCATACTTTTAAATGCCATTCAAATATCTACTACGAACCTCGCGGATGACCTTCTACAAAAGATAATGAAAAAGTACTCATGAGCAACCTACTAATGAGATCAAAGAAGAAGATCATGGTGCCCGTGAATACAAAGTTTCCATTAACTTATATTAAGTCTACAAAACTTAAGATTTACATAAAAAACCAATAATGGCCGTCTAAACCCTTTATTGTGCAAATGTAACTAAAACTAGCAATCAACCAAACAAAAGATTATAATAAATAGGTAAAATGCATCGGCTAACACGTGCATAATGGTGCACATCATCTTCCAATCAAGTTCTGGTATGAATGTGTCCATAGTGCGTGCTTCTTGATCAGTTGCACTCCTACACCAATTCTCCAGAACAAGACTCTATTTCATCTATTGTTTCAAAAATAACCAAACTATTCTGATTTCTGTGTCTTTGGGTGACCCGCCCCCTCTCCGCGTTGCTAATAAACCACGATATATCAACTAAAATGAGAGGATGCTAAGCAAGGCCAAAGACAGAGTTTTGTATTATTCCTCCCATTCCCACTATGGTACTACCAAGATTGGTAGACAACGGCAAGTATCGGGGTCGTCCATAGAGATGTCAGGAATCTAATAATCCACTATGCACAACTGTGATCGGGTCGTCAATCCGTTCACGTGTTAGGAATAACCAATGTTGGTAAAAAAGCATTGGAGGGGGTTTAACAAAACCTACTAGCATGCAATTGATCACAAGGATAAACTATAAAAATTAGCACTTGGGGAATATCTGCGTAACATGATTAATGTCATTTCCATCCTTGATTTCATCACATACAAGAACTACGAACCTATTCTAGTGTTTGTGACCTGTGGTGTGGTCAATGATCAGCACTTCCTCAGAACTGTGACGTAGATTGGGCATGTAATCTTCCTTATGCACCGCCTCCGTAACTAAGGGAGTGCAACGATAGCCTTGTGTGCCATGAAAATCTGAGTCTCTCCGTATAATTACGTCCTGGGCACTACACCACGAATGCTTCTCCCTATGCCTTTTTAGGTATACGGGGTGAAGGACCTTATTGATGGCTCTAGGGTTGAAAATCTAAACCTAGTTTTCCACTTTAGCTATCTCTACCCGCTATACTTTCAACCGACTCGTCGGCCTAATAGTGAGACCCACCCCTACCCAGCGTCTCTAATAAATAACCTTTTTGTGGGAGATCTAATAAGCCAAGAGAGGGCTGTGGGTTAAAGATAGATATTAATAATGTTGCTCCCCTTCCTACTGCTACACTACCAAGATTGGTAGATAGTGGAAAGCACCGGAGTCGTCTACAGAGATGTTAGGAATCTAATCATCAACTATACTCAACCACGATCGGGTCGTTAATAAGACCACGTGATAGGAATAATCAGTGTTGGTAAAATAAGCATTGGGGGGTTTTTATAACTAAAACTACTAGCATGCAATTGATCAAGAGGATAACCTATATAAACCATCACTAGGGGATATTTGCGCAACATGATTAATGTCATTTCGATCATTGATTTTATCACATACAACTTTAAGCCTATTCTAGTGTTTATGACACGTGGTGTGGTCGGTCAAAACTTCCTCATACCTATCACGTAGGGTGCGCACGTAATACTACATCGGCAAGGGAGTGCAACGATGGCCCTGCCTACCATGCCGATTTGAGTCTTCCCCGTGCAACTACATTCCAGACACTACACAATGAATGCTTCTCCCCGGGCCTAAAAATTCAAAGGGGTTGAAGCACCTTATCGATGTCTCTAGGGTTACAAATCTAACCCTAGTTTTCTACTTAAGCTATCTCTACCCGCTACCCTTTGGACCAACTCATCGGATTAACAGTGCATGGTCGATGGTAATGTTAATAACTACAATCTACGTGCACAAACCCACATGAATCTGAACCCATCGTTACCCCAAGCCCATCTAGGTTTCCCTCCCCAGGAGGTATGAATATTGTGACAACATGAAAGTTGAATTTGGTGTGTGCTAACTAAGTGTGACAACCATGCAATTCACAAGAACATTAAGAATAAGCTAACATAATATCACAAAAGACATAGAAATAGGTTAATCTAAGAAATTTCACAAAATAGACATTAATACATGAATAAAAATATAATCCCCAACTTAATTAACTACTCCTTAAGCATTGAACCCAAGTATTTCATTGGATTCAACACTTTTGGGCAAAAGAAAAATAAAGGGAAGAAACAAAAAGAACATAGAGAGAAGGAAGAGTATTTTCTGTCTCTAACCTACTCTTAAATATGAAAAGTGGGCATAAACTTTAACTCTAGTAGACAAGAGTCCATATATATAGTAGTAGATAATTGGGCCTTGAAAATGGCCCAAAAATGGCCAAAAGCCCTAACAGCCGCAAACGGCACGGGCAGTGGTGTCTGGCACGGTCATTGCCTGATGAGTACCTTCGTACCGGTACGGGCCTCTGAGCGTGGAACATGCTATTACCTCATGCTGCGTGGCCTGGTATGGGTCGTGTGCCTCGTACTGGCGTGGCTCGTGTCACTTGGCATGGTCCACCGGCTTGAACTCCATTTTGATCTTCTAAGTGCGCATCCCGTGTTGTTTGGTGCGGCCTGTAGGCTGGAACCTCATTTTGCTCAGTAACATGGCATGAGTCGTGTAATTCTTCACACCCCGTGGTTTGGTCTTTGCATAAGTGACTTGAAACAACATGGATCGTGGGAAACCAAATGGTCTACGCCTGTACTTGGCCGAATTTTGGAGTAGATCGAAGATATCGAAAACGGGAGGCAAGGGTTGGCTGGGTTGATGTTGGAGGCTTCTGACATGGTCCATGCAGAGTGCTCGCAGAGGCCATGCCAGACTGCTTCATACAGGTTGGGCTGGCCTCTTGCTGGCCTTGGCCGCTTTGGCCAGCCGACTTGTTTGCTCAACTACAAAAGAACCGCTGATCCGATTTGAGAGTTCTTGTACCCGATTTTATAGTTCTCAAGAAGATGATTCAAATGGTTCCACCTTCAAGGGCTGATTCTTCCCGGATCATTCCCATAACTCCGTGCAACTCTCGGACAACAATTCCTCCATTTCTGCCTTGGCCTTTTTGAACTTTGAATCTGCCTTTCCCGGGATCAATTCCATCCACTACCACGCTTTGGAGTTTGTGGCCTTCAATATACTACCATCCTTATGAATGACCTTCAATAACTTGTACCTTCCTTGCGAATGACCTTCAAATATCTTCTACGACCCTCGTCGATAGCCTTCTAAAAAAAATATGATGAAAAAGTACACTCGAGCAACCTATTAATAAGATCACAAAAGAATATCTAGGTGTCTTTATGTACAAAGTGTCCATTAGCTTCAATTAAGTCTACAAAACTCGGGATTTAAATAAGAAAACCAAAAATGGCCGTGTAAACACTTTGTCTAGTAAGCCTAAATAAAAATAACTATCAACTAAAATAATAATAATTATTATGTAAAATGCATCGGCTAACACATGCATAAAGGTGCACATCAATTCCCCCACCATTAAACCTGTACTGGTCCTCGAGTAAACAAAAATGAGAAAAGATCTAAGGGAAATGAAACATGCAAAGAGAAGTTAGACAATAAATTCAACTTATTCCCATGATACCCTAGTTCATCCAAAGAAGTAAGAATTTCAAAACTCTCACACTCCCTGAAGATACTAAAGTAACCTAACAACCCGAAATATTGTGAAAATAAGGTAAGCACAAATGATATGTGTTGAACTATATTGTTCCACCGAATAGTCCTCCAAAATCAATCCATGAGTTTTTGCCGAATAAACCACCAAGTATAATCCAAAAGATCCTCAACTTGGTTGTAAATAAGGATAAGTCGAGATTCTCAAGTAAGATACAACCAAGGATAATGCCAAAGGATCCTCAACTTAGTTTCCATTTTCTATAAAACTTTTCACATTTTACCTAGGAGCCCTTTCTTTTCATCATAGTATTCACAAATGTTAAGCTCACCATCTCACTTTTTTCCACACGGCCTCTCATTTTTCCTAGGTTTTTCAACTTAGTCGGGCCCAGCCTCTCATTTTTACCTAGGTCTTTCACATATCTGGGCTTTCTTCCCATTTTTGCCTAAGTTACTTTTTCGGGTTTCTAACTTAGGCGGGTATATTTAATCTTTTTATTTTTTAAAAATTTCAAAAAATATCTGTGGCATAAAATGCCCCAAAGTTGGGCTTCATACTACAAAATATCATGAAAAACAAACAAAAATTACAACAGCAAAAGTTCCAAAAAAAACCACAAAAAAGCTACAAATAGGTACTGCACACCTAAACAAAACAAAAACCAAAGGTTCAAAATCTAAATGTGGGAAAGTACCAAAAACAAGGAAAAACAACCATTCAAACAGTCATCATAAGCAGAAACATAAGCATAGGAGATACTACCATAAAAGTGTTCCAACTCCTCACCCCCACTTAGTTTATGCATTGTCCCCAATGCATATAAACAAGGTAAAGGAAAAATTTGTAAACACAGAGAGATGCTCAATGTCTTTCCAGTGTCAGGATCCTTGCCCTTGCCCAGTCGGATCAGGATTGTAGTAGCCCTCTCTGATGCTTGATGTCCTCATCCTGTCATTAATCTACATGATGCCATCCTGTGCCCTAGGGTGGTGCAGCGGACCATCAACTCTATTAAATCTCTCCTCTGTATCCCACTCATGGTAGTTCAGCTGCGCGCCAAGCCTGTGAACATCATGCTTAACCACAAAAATGGATTTCCTTAAAGACTGTGCCCTGTTCAGCCCATACGTCTGCTGAGTCCACATAGAGTAGGAGAAAGCTGACTCATAACCTGGTGACTCATGCTCGTGGAAGGGGTTGAACTGAGGGTGATGCGAAGAGAACTCCTCATTCTTAAAATGTCCCCAAATACTTTGTATGTGGAGCTTAGGGCTTCAGTTAGACGGAGGCGCACGACTGCTTGACTGTGCAAAGTCATTGTGTTGTTGTGTCTATAAGAACTGCTAGTGCCATGCTTTGCGGAATGATATGGCTCCTCGTGAATGATAAAAGGCCCCTGATGGAAGGGTGGTCCTCGAAATACTTGATCAAAAGAAGGCGGTGGTGCTAAGGGTTGTTTCAAAGGCGGCAGTGGCATAATCTGCGAAAATGCTGAATGTGGCTGGATAGGGTGATACTCGATGGAAAACAACTATGCGGGAGGCACCAAGAGCTGCTCCTGACCATCCTCTTTCTGTGTATCATCATCATCTTCAGGGTAGTGCTCTCCTAAATCCACTTGTGAACCAACAGCTGGCTCGATGATGTGATCCTACATCTTAAAATTCTTGTTCTAAGCGGTCCTCTCATGATGGGGTAATCTCATAAAATTCTTTCCTTTGTACATCTAGAAGACAACTCCATCCTCCCATATTTTGATCCCCGCCTCATCAATAACTGGTAGAAAGAGTGTAAAAGGCGATTGTGTGTTTTCCCTCATCTCTTCACTCACTGGAGGTGATAGTGCTCAGTCAAAAGCTAGACCATACCTCGATACATTGGCTGATGAAATCATCCAAGAAATCAAGGCAAGCCCTCGGCGTGCAGATAGACCAAAGTCTCCTACAATCCTTCTTAGTAATAGTGGTTTCCTCTCTGTAACTGCTGACCACTACACTCAATAGTCTGGCCACATACCTTAGTGTCGGGTACACTATGTCGTTGTTCTTGTTCTCCTTCCCCCGCAAAAATTGGGTAATGGTAGCCCTGAATGCATACAACTCAAAACTTTCATCCGACTCATTGTACCCCTTGACATCTCTCCGCAACTTCCATTTGAAGATGTTTGCCAGCTAAGCAAAGGTCAGGCCACGGGGCACATCCCCTAAGTGGAATCTCATAGATCACCCCATTTGTCTATTGTTCTCCTTTGTGACAATGGACAAAATTCTTGGGTATACCTACTGTATGGGGAGGCCGACACTGTAGTTAACTCTTTCATACCAATCCTCTACATTGGGACCCTGGCAGGTTTGTAGAGGCTGAGATCCTTAAGGGTCTCTTCATCCAAAAACTTCATCACTCTAATAGAGTGCTCTACTAGGTGGCTCCACCTTTCTTGTTGTCCTCAGTGAGGGAGGTCAACCCCATAAAGGGTACACTAGGCCCCCCTCCATCTGCAATACATGATGAATATAGAGAATATTGCAGTTAACAACAGATAAAATATAGAATTCTTTCACCAAACACCCCCTATACAAGATGACGTCTTCTAAAATTATCCTAATAACAACACTAACAACCCAATACTTCAAGCTTGCAAATACTCAACCACAAAAATTCAAAATTCCAACTTCTCTAAATATTCAAGAGAGCTCAGATAAGTACCTCAAATGGAGAATATGGTGAAATATTTGCTCGAGGAATGTGCAGAAATCCTCCTATATTAATTAGAAGCAACTCCAACCCCCGTAATGGACCAAAAATTGAGCTTTTGGGAGAAAACCAAATTAATGGCTGAAATCGTTTCTGAACTTTCTGGGAAAAACTATAAATATTTTGTGACTAAATATTAGTGGGATGGATAAATCTTGGAAAGCTGAAGATTTTGTGACCAAGTAGGGGTGAATCAGATGAGAATTGAGGAAGTTAGGACCAAAATAGTGTGAGAGAAAATATAAGCTCGGTTGAGAGAAAGAAAAGAGATGCTGAGGAAGTGAGGAAGGCTAGAAAAAAAGGGAGGAGGGGTTTATAGGGTTTAGGATGAGTTTTGATTGGATTTGTCAGGTAGGTAGCATGGATCCCTAGGGTTGATCCTTGCTGACACGTGTCGTCCAGGCCACCTCATGAAGGCTTGTGTTGGCATGTGCCAGCCTCATGCCAGCTCTGATACGCCTCCTGCTAGTGCATTTTTGCTGCCCTCATATCGACCACTCAACCTCGTGCTTATGGGCTTTGGCAGTGCACGTGTTGCTTGTCACGGTCCGTGCTGAGCACTGGCACAAACCGTGCTAGGCTGCCTGGCACAATTTTTGACTTTTTTCCTTTCCTAGTTTTTCTTGACATACCTGCATCCAAATCACTAAAAACCAATAGAAGTATTGTTTCAAACAAAATTGACGACTGAATTTTTTTCAAAAAAAACCACCAAAAATTAATACACTCCAAAAATTTCACAAGTTTTTTTAAAAACAACTAATATAAAAGCTTCGTATTTTTATTGTTGTCCTCACAACTTATTATTTCTAGAATTTTTGAAAAACTAACGAGAGCGGTTTGATGGTCACTAAAATCATCATTCCTGACACCACAAACAACCACGTCCTTGTGGACGGGTCTCTCCATTACCTTTGGTTTACCTTTATCTTTGGCGAAACATACCAAACATTTCATCTTTCTCAATTATAAGTACATTCTTGTTGATTTTGGGAATAGGAAGGGGTTTAGGAGAGGTTAATTCCTTAACCCGGTTCTTTTTCCGCTCCAAGTTAGTGTGAATTATCGGTGGCAAGGCATCTTTAATTACAATAGGAGAGACATGTTCATCAACAAATGTATCATTACAAAGTTCATTCATACAAGATCGAGCATGCAAAGTTTCTATGTCAGGAAACAACTCCTCATCTTCAATAATCTCATTTAGGCACTTAACATTTTAAATCATGCAAGATTTCCCACGTTGAGCAAGTTCTTCACATAAGGTTATCAGCTCTAAATTCTTACTAAATACAATTAAGTAGATAGTGACAAATCGGGGTCGTCCATGAAGAAGCGAGATTTTTCTAAGGTTTATTCATATAAGGGTGGATATAAGCATAGATATAGATATACATGGACATATAAAAGCAGGTAAAGAGGGGGGTTTTTGGTTTGTTTTCCTATGTTATGAAATTAAAGATAAAATAACTAGCAAGGTTAAGTAACTATGTTAATCAAGCAACAAACTAATAAAAAGTTGTAAAAACTACAAAAGACAGCGTTGGGGACAATTGATTTCCACTTCCAAGCCTCTTATCTATCCTTGAATCTATGACCTATTCACAACTTTAACTACTTGTTGTGAAGATAAATCTTCGATCCTTTTTTATAGTAGTTTACAAGAGTGAATTCGACATCACTCGCTAAACCTCATTAATGACCCCTTTAGTCAAGGAACGACTAAAGATATCCTATTAACGGTAGTCACTACGAAGAAATAATAAGTTTTGTAACACTTATAAACACTACATCGTGTCTAAGCATCGAACCAATTCATGCATTTACACAAGATTTGTCAAGCAACGTTACCTCTCCTATTTTATACATAAAACAAACATGACAAAAAATTTGAAATCATCACATTCATCTAGAAATTATCAAATCATCAACCCTATTAGAAGCTCTAACTCATGCTTTTGGATTCCATATCAAATGAGGGGAAACTTAGCTACTTTTTCCCAACCGTAACAAGCAATCATACAAGTAATTCATATTCTCAAAATTCCAACAACATTAATGAATTCAAAAACCAACATTCAAAGCTCCATAAATTCACAATAGCAAAAGCAATAAATAGGTAGAAAGTATTCTCAAGACATGGGCAAGGAAGCTTCAATCAATTGCTCCCAAGTACAAAACTAGCCTAGATAATCAAAACCCATAACATAGAAAAATAAATAAACATAGAAACAAGAAGAAATTGAAGAAGATGATGAAAACCTAGGGTTTTGGAGCCCCTAAGTAGGGCCAAGAAAGCTAAGGAATGAGTGGATGAAGTGTTATTTATAGTACTAGAAAAAGGGGAGTAAAAAGCAAGTTGTAGGGTAATTTTCATTACCCTTGATACTTTCCTCATGACTTGCGATTCTACAATATTGAAAAATCATTTTGAGTAAATTCTTGTCCTCGAGTCGTGAGAAAATTAGCGAGTCGCGGCAGAAATCAGTCCAGTTTTGTTTTGCTTCCTCTGGGTGAACCGTTAATCTGTTTTGAGAGTTTTTGTACTTGTTTTTATGGTACTAGAGAAGAAACATTAAATGATACAACCCTTGGAGGCTGGTTCTTCTCGGATTATTATCATTACTCTGCTTTAAAACTTTGATCATTCTTCACCCTCTACTTTGCTCTCCTTCTTTACTTTATCTTGTACCACTTTGTAAGTGGCCTTCCTTCTTCTACCATTCTTATAAATGGGCTTATTCAATATTATTCCATCCTTGAGAATGGCCTTTTGCATGATAGTCTCCAAATAAGCTCACAAAACTTATATAAGTAGACCAAATCATAAAGGTAGAACATGTTAGACACCACATGCTTACAAACTAGGGAGATGAGGGAAAATAACCGCACAAGGTTATTCTAAAACTCTATTTTGTAAAACACTTAATAATTTAACTAACCACCAACAAAACAAGCTAAAAGGGATGTTAATTGTTAAAAAAAATATCAAAATCACATCTCATCATTATGCCTATGCACACAAGAGAAGGATTAGGTGAATCATGCTTAAGATTTGTAAATATCAAAACCTACTCTATACATATCATCCTCTAAGGTTAGAGTTCCTGAATGAAAATCAATCTTTTTCCTTGAAGTTTTAAGAAAATGTCTCCCCAATAAAATTGAGGGTGCACCACCATCTTGCACGACATCAAGGACATAGAAGTCCAACAGAAATACCAAGCTGCCAAATCGGACAATCATATCCTTTACCAGCCCTGAGGGCTAGCTTGGGAGTGATCGGCCATTTGGATAATAATCCAAGTTTCTTTAAATTTACCTATATCTAGGTTCTCATAAATGAAAAAAAGGATGACATTAACAGAGGATCCTAGATCAATCATAGTATTTTTCACCAATTTACCACCTAAAGAAATAGGAATTGAAAACATGCCAGGGTCATTACATTTCTTAGGCAAATTTCTATCATTTAGAGTAGCAACTCCTCCTACTTTCAATTTTCCTAGCTTCCTAAGTGGTTTGTTCCTCTTTTTATTGCATGCAACTTTCAAAAAGTTAGCATAACAAGGTACATGCTCATTCAAGTCTAAGAGTGGAAAACAAACCTCAACCTTCTCAAAGATTTTACGGATATGATCATCATTGGTTGCCACCTTCGGCCTTCCCCCCAGGTGAACTAGGGAAGGGTGGCGGAAGATCACCCCGCCTCAGGTGTTAGAAGTTCCTTGATAGGTTCCTTCTCCACAACCAATTCTTTCTCCTACAAGTTGTTTTTGTTACTCTTCACATTCAAGTTGTCCTCTTGTCAGATTTCCTTATCAGGCACGCGCACCTCCTTCCCGCTTCTTAACTTTAAAGAGCTCACATTCCTTGTATTGATATCCGGTTGGGAAGGAAGATTTCCGCACTATTTGGTTTCAAGTTAGCTCAGTAAGGTGGCAAGTTGTCCGACTTGAATCTCAAGATTCTTGATGCTTGAAAATGCCATATTCCAGGTGGAAAGTTGTCAGACTTCAATCTCTCTCCTTGTACACTCCACGAAGAAATCTTGGTTCTTAGCTAATTGAGATATTGCTTCAAGGATTTCTTCTCAATTCAAATTGTAAAGTGAGGTGTTGTTGTTGAAAGGCCCTTATCCCCTCGGATAGGGTTGAGGAAGAGCTTGTTCACCTCAGTTGTATCCTTTCACTTGGTTCTCCTTGCGCAAACGAAAGTTGGAGTGATCGCGGTATCTTAGGTTGAAGTTGTTCGCGTAGGGGTCTTACCTTTCACCTCCTTGGTTCCCTTGGAACCTTTTTTGTAGCCTCTTACCGAACTGTGGCCAATTTCCTCCATTGTTGAAATCCAACGCCTTAATTTCCTCCAAGTCTTCCACCACTTGTGGGAAAACATCGCTTTGATGACTAAGGCTGACACTTTTACTTATTGAACTCCCTTTTGAACTCTTTCATCATGGAAGAAAGAGCTTGGACTAGCTCCTTTAGCTTAGCTGATTGAGATGGTATATCCACGGGTTTCATCACAGATCTTGTACCAAATTGCCTTGTGCCATTTTCCATTTCCTCGAAGAGTGTCATTGCATCCCTTGGGCTCTTGTTAGCGATTGAATCATTTCAAGAAGCATTCACCATATGTATGTCTTCATTCCACAACCCCTCGAAGAAATAGTAAGCTAGATCCCCCTCCTTGAATGGATGATATGGACAGCTTGCCAATAACCTCTTGAGCCGTTCCCAATACTCATGGAGGGATTCATTAGCAAACTCGGAGATATTGGAGAGCGGTTTCTTCAGCTCCATAGACTTTGAAGCAAAGAAGTATTTCTTGAGGAATCTACACTTCATCTCTATCTAGGAGGTTATGCAATCGGGTGGAAGGTAATACAACCAATTTTTAGCTGCATCTCGAAGTGAGAAAGGAAATGCCCTCAATTTGTAATCTTCCTTCTAGACTCCCGCCAACTTCATGTTGGTACAAACTAGGTGGAATTCTAAAAAATGCTTGTTCGGATCTTCGTCAGTCATTCCATGGAACGCTAGCAAGCAAATTGATCACACCACTCTTTAGTTCACACTTCACGGTGGGTGTAAGGGGTGGGAAGATGATGAAAAGGGGTTGGTTCTCCAAATTCATAGCCATTAAATCCCTTAAAAGCGGTTATCCTTTGCCATGTCTTTTCTCTCAACAACTACCGAAATTGGTTCTTGTAGAACTTTCGGCCAAGATCTCCTCTTCCTTGCCTACAACATGTGTATTCCACTAGATAATGTATAACTCCCAAATTAGTCGTACGGTTATGTACCATAAATTGGGGATAAAACAGTAGCCAACTAAAAAAAACACTAGCAAAAAAGGGTTAGAAGTAACCGAATAATAGCAAGAAAGCTCATCGGCAAAAACCAACAAAATAAAAAACACTAACTACTCAAATAACACACTATGCAAGCTAACTACTAGAATTTTAAACTAACATCCCCAGCAAGGGTAATTTGATCCACCCCCTCCCGCCGTCGCTAATAAATAACCTTTTCATGGGAGATCTACTAAGCCAAGAGAGGACCGTGACTGAAAGATAAATATTTATGATGTTGTTCTCATTCCTACTACTAGACTACCAAGATTTGTAGATAGTGGAAAGTACCGGGGTTACCCACAGAGATGTTAGTAATCTAATAATCAACTACATATAACCGTGATCGGGTTGTCTATCCAACCTAGTGTTAGGAATAATAAGTGTTGGTAAAACAAGCATTGGGGAGTTTTTTAAAAACAAAACTACTACCATATAATTGATCACGAGGATAAACTATATACACTTGCGCTCAGGAAATATTTTTAACATTATTAATGACATATTGATCATCAATTTCATCACAAACAACTTTAAGCCTATTCTAATGTTTATGACACGTGGTGTGGTTGATCGTAAACACTTCCCCATACCTGTCACGTAGTGTAAGCACGTAATCTTCCATCGGTACCGCCTCCGTAATTAGGGAAGTGCAACGATGGTTTTTCCTTCCATGTAGATCTGAATCTCCCTCATGCAATTACGTCCCGAGCACTACATCGTGAATGTTTCTCCCTAGGCCTAAAAAGGCAAAGGGGGTGAAGAACCTTATCGATGGCTCTAGGATTGCAAACTAACCCTAGTTTGCTACTTAAGCCATCTTTACCCACTACCCTTTGGACCAACTCGTCAGCTTACTAGTGCATTGTCGATTGTAACGTTAATAACGAAAAGCTATGTGCAGAAACCACATGGATACAGACACATCATTACCCCAAGCGCATCTAGGTTTCCCTCCCCAGGGGTATCAATATTGCGACAACATGAAAGTAGAATGTGGTGTGAGCTAACTAAGTGTGACAATCATGCAATTCACAAAAACATTAAGAACAAGCTAACATAATATCACAAAAACATAGAAATAGGTTAATTTAATAAATTTCACAAAATAAACATTAATACATGAATACAATATAATTGGCCATCGATAAGGTGCTTCACCCCCTTTTCCTTTTTAGGCCTAGGGAGAAGCATTCATGATGTAGTGCTCGGGACGTTATTGCATGAGGGATATTCAGATCTACATGGAAGGAAACATCATCGTTGAACTCCCCTAATTACGGAGGCGGTGCCGATGGAAGATTACGTGCTTACCTTACGTGACAGGTATGGGGACGTGTTTACGATCAACCACACCACGTGTCATAAACATTATAATAGGCTTAAAGTTATTTGTGATAAAATTGATGATCAATTTGTCATTAATCATGTTAAAAATATTTCCTGAGTGCAAGTGTATATAGTGGAAGTGAAGATTATGCAATCAATAATCATCCTTTCTAAACCATAATGTAAAATGAAAATCATATTATCAAAGCTTAAATACAATACTCCCCCCACACATAACTCAACACAAGATCATTCACATAGCTCAAATATTTCCTCAAAACATTTCAATTTTTTTTCTATTTTCAAGCCCCTCATTACATCATTATCATGCTAAAAAAATCAAGTAAACATGAAGCTCAAAGGATTACCAAGAATTTGAAGCCAAGAGATGAAGAATCCTCACAAGAACAAACAAAAAATGCTCCAATTTTTTAGTTTCCATATAACCATACGAAGAGAGAGTAAGTTTAACCATGCGAAGAGGGAGTGAGATTGAGTGTTTTTTAGATATTTCAATGAGTTAAGTCGATCCTATGGGTGAGGGAACGTACAATGGATCATTATTTTCAGCAAAGAAAGTGATTTAGAAATGAGGTACAAATGAGATAAGGATGGAATGTTTGAAATTAGAGAATGAAAGGGAAAAATTACCAATCTATTTATGCATAAGAGAGGTGTTGGTTTACTATTTCCGCCCACATTTGAAGGCAACAAAGGATTTTCTGAATTAATCCAAATTTGCATGTTTTGAGTTAAAATTCAATTTTTTACAAATTTGCATTCTTGACCAAAAATTCCCAACCACACGAGGCCTGACACATGGTCAGCCTTGTGATGGCATGACACGAGGCTACCCTCATGCAAAGAGGTTGGCACGAAGCACCCCTCGTGTAAAAGGGACTTGCACGAATCTACCTTGTGAATAGTTCCCTTCTTTCCTTCTTCCTCCCTTTTCTGAAGAAACTTTGTGACTTACAAGCCTATATCATTCCAACCAAAAAGAACGAGAATTGAACTCAAATTCATCAATCAAAGAATATTATCATTGACATGATCATCACAATTTAAGTGCAAGGTAGGATTTCTTTCCTCACTCTCATAGTCATAGAAAATATCATCAACCGGGCTATCTTTCCCACTATCATCAAGAGAGTTATCTTGCAATCATCATCACCTACCATGAAAGAGTTATCATGTTGAGAAAGTTATTCACATAAGGTTATGCCTTTACACACAAGACAAGAATTAGGTGAATCATTCTTAGATTTGTAAATATGAAAACCTACCATATCCATGTCATTCTCGAAGGTTAGTGTTCCTGAATGAACATCAATCTTATTCCTTCATCTTTTAAGAAAATGTTTCCCTAATAAAATTAAAGGTGCACCAATATTGTACGCAACATCAATGACATAATAGTCAGCCAAAAATACCAAATTGCCAACTTGAACCATAATCCTTATTAGACCCCGGGGACTAACTTGGGAGTGATTGGCCATTTAGACAATTACCCTAGTTTCTTTAAGTTCACCTATTTCTAAGTTCTCATAAATGAAAGACGGGATGACATTAATAGAGGCTCCTAGATCAATCGTAGCATTCTTCACCAATTTACCACCTAAAGAAATAGAAATTTAAAACATGTCGGGGTCATCACATTTCTTGGGCAAATTACCATCCTTTTGTAGCTTGTTTTGTTGGTGGTTTGTTATATTATTACGTGTTTTACAAAATATGGGTTTCGAATCATCTTGTGTGGTTATTCTCCCTCATCTCCCTAGTTTGTAGGCATGTGGTGTCTAACGTGTTCTACCATTATGATTTGGCCTATTCATATATGTTTTGTGATCTTATTTGGAGACTATCATGAAGAAGGACATTTTCATGGATGGTAGACTATTGAAGAAGGTCATTCACAATAATGGTAGAAAAATTAAGGCGATTTACAAAGTGGTAGAAGATAAAGTGAAGAAGGAGAGAAAAGTAGAGGATGAAGAATGGTCTAAGTTTTGAAGCAGATTTTTTAGAACAAAGAACCAGCCACCAAAGGTGGTACCATTGGATTTTTCTTCTTGAGCACCATAAAAAAGACTACAAGAACTCCCTAAACGGATCAACGGTTCACCCGAATAAAGCAAAACAAAATTGGACTGATTTTCGTCGCGACCCGCGAATTTGTGTTGCGATTCACAAACAAGAATTTACTGAAAGCTGATTTTTTGAAAATGTAGCATTGAAAGTCATGATAAAGGTTTCATGGATCGCTAAAATTGCCATGTAGCTTGGTTTTTACTCCTATTTTTCTATTACTATAAATAGCACTTCATCCACTCATTCCTTAGATTTATTTGCCCGACTTGGGGGCTCCAAAACCCTAGTTATTCATCCTCTTCTTAAATTTATTCTTGTTTCTTTATAGATTTTTGTTCTATGTTATGGGTTTTGATTATCTGGGCTAGGTTTATACTTGGGAGAAATTGATTGAGGCTTCCTTGCCTCTGTCTTGAGAATCCTTTCTACCTATTTATTGCTTTTGCTTGTGCATTTATGGAGTTTTGAATGTTGATTTTTGAATTCATTAATGTTTTTGGAAGTTTGAAAATATGAATTTCTTGTATGATTGGGAAAAAGTAGCTAAGTTTCCTTTCATTTGATATAGAATCCAAGAGCGTGAGTTAGAGTTTCTAATAGGCTTGATGATTTGACAATTGCTAAATGAACTTGATGATGTTGAACTCTTTGTCATGTTTTTTTATGTAGGAAATAGGAGAGTTCTATGAACGTTGAACATTCTTTACTAATCTTGTGTAAATGCATGAATTGGTTCAATGCTTCGACACAGTGTAGTGTTTATAAGTGTTACCAAACATGTTGATTATTCGTACTCAATGCCATTAATGGGATATCTTTTGTCCTTTCTTGACTAAAGGGGTCATTAGTTAGGTTTAGAAAGAGATGTCAAATTCACTCTTGTAAACTACTATAAAAGAAGGATAGAAGATTTATCTTCACATAAGGTAGTTAAAGTAATGAATAGGCTGTAGATTCAAGGATAGATAAGAGGCTTCGAAGTGGGAATCAATTGCCCCCAATTCTTTGTCTTTCGTAGTTTTTATCCCTTTTTATTGGTTTTTCACTTGATTAGCAGAGTTACTTAACATTGCTAGTTATCTTATCTTTACTTTCATAACATAGGAAAAACCAACCAAACCCCCCCCCTCTTTACCTACTTTTATGTGTTTATGTATATCTATATCTAGGCTTATATCCACCCTTACATGCATGAACCCTTAGGAAAATCCCTCTTCTTCGTGGATGACCCCGACTTTCCACTATCTACTTAATTGTATTTAGTAAGCATTTAGGGCTTATAAAAAGTATTTTGGAGAGGCACAATGATGACCTCCCAACTTCAAAGCATGAATAAGATAGTAGCCAACTAAAAACAACACTAGCAAAAGGGTTAGAAGTAACTGGTTACTAGAAAGAAAGCTTAACAGCAAAAACCAAAAAAAACAACACTAACTACTCAACTAACATGCTATGCAAGTTAACTACTAGGCCGTTAAACTAACATCCCCAGCAGCGGCGCCAAAATTTGACCCGTCCCTTCCGGCGTCCTAATAAACCACGGGAGATCTATTAAACAGAGAGGAGGCTAAGCAAGGTCAAAGATAGAGATTTGTTTTGTTGCTCCCCTTCCCACTACTATACTACCAAGATTGGTAGATAGCGGAAAGTACCCTGGTCGTCCATAGAGATGTTAGGAATCTTATAATCCACTATGCACAATCTTGATCGGATTGTCAATCTGATCAAGTATTAGGAATAATTTGTGTAAGTAAAACAAGCATTGGGGAGAGGGTTTACTAAAACTACTAGCATGCAATTTATCACGAGAACAAACTATATAACGTAGCACTAGGGGAATATCTTCATAACATGATTAATGTCATTTCAATCATTTATTTCATCACATACAAGAACTATATACCTATTCTGGTGTTTGTGACACGTGGTATGGTCGATGGTCAACAGTTCCCCATACCTGTCACGTAGGGGGTGCATGTAATCTTCTATCGGCACTACCTTTGTAATTAGTGAAATAAATAGATGGTGGACAGACCGAGTAAAGAGTAACTTCGGATATTCATTGATATTTCATCGCTTTCTATACCTATGCGACATCGTTCTATGTACGGTACCTTGTCAGATCAAGCAATTAACTGTGACAGACGTCACACATTCATACTATGTTCATCCTACAAGCCTCTTTTCTCAATCTTTACAAACATGGAATTATATTGGAATAAAAAACAACATACAGTATAAAACATGTATAACAATCATCATAATTCATGAAAATATTCAAAATTTGATGAATTAAGGGGAAAAACATGTAGAAAGTATGATACCAAAATTGCTAAATGTACATGTAACGGATGGAAAACTAACTCAATTAATTTGAACCCTGAGATGCTCCATCCTTGGATACTTGTTCATGTTTGTAAGAAGCAGTTTGATTGAGCCTTATCATTGTTGAAATGGTGTGAATGGATTGGATGGTGCGGAGTTGGGTTTGTGGGATTTGTGTTGAAGATGGGAAAAGGTTGTTAGTGCTGAATATTATTGAAAAGGAATATAGCTGGGGGGAATTTTGTTTCAATTTTTTGGCTGAAATTTTCAGTTCACAATGGAAATTTCAGATTCAACGATGTCGCTCGATATTCGGTTGTAGTTTTGTTCTATGCGACACATGAGAGACATCGTACATAAGATTCATACTCTAATTTCCAAAATGCTACATATTGAGAATGCAACCCCTTTCATCGACCCGTTCATTCCCAAATCAGAACAACATTGTCATCAAAATTTGAATGAAAGAATGTTATCTCCAATTTTACATTTTGACCTCTCCCACTTTGTTGGAGGGACCTTAGTGCAAAAAATAAAAAGGTCACCGGTTGTCCCAAACTCGATTCCTATCGTCCCAAAAATAAACGTTGTCATCGTTAGTTGAATTCTTAATAATCGAGAGCAATAAAGAAACAGTTCTTATTCCACATACACGACCACACGTTCTTACGACTGACCCTCGTATACTTTAAAGTAATCTTCTAAAATTTACTCAAGACCACATACTAGCATTTCTAAAAATTGATGGACAGAATTTTATTTCTTTTTGAATTCGTAAAAAACATATAATATGAAATTTTAAGTGATTCTATGTGGCGTAAATTATCATTATCATAACTCTTATCGTAAGGGCATGAACGGAATACTATTAAAAAGCCTAATGAGTAACCCGGTTCACGTCCTCTTAGATAGTACCCTTACTTTCCATATGAAACATTTGTCATTTTATTCAAGTGCAGAGCTCACAAGCGTGGTGAACATTCATGGAAGTTTGGGCCATAGTGTAATTTCCTCAAAACTTCATTATGAACTGTCTGTGAATAATCTGGGCCCGTTTCACTGACCTGTTCATGCAGATATTTGATCATATAGTCGTGACAATGTGAATTAGATAAGGCTATTTACAATTTATCATTTTGACCTCTCCCACTTCGTTGGAGGGATCTTAGTGTAAAGAGTAAAAAGGTTATCGGTTGTCCCAAATTCCATTTTGATCATCTCGAAAAGAAAATTTGCCATCGTTATTCGGGCTTATAATAACCGAGAGAAATAAAGAAACATGTCTGATTCCACATAGACTACCACAAGTTTTTACGACTTACCCTCATATACTTTTAAATAATCATCTACAATTTACTCCAGACCACGTACTAGCACTTTCGAAATATTGATGGATGAAATTTTATTTCCTTTTTAATTCATAAAAAACCAAGAATATGAAATTTCATATGATTATATGTGGCGTAAATTATCGTTCTCATAATGCTTGACGTAAGGGTGTTAGCGGAATACTTTAAAAAAGCCTTATAAGTAACCCCGTTCGCGTCCCTCTTAGATAATATGCATAATTTCCAAATGAAACATTTGTCATTTTGTCGTGTTGAGCCATAGTTTACTTTGTTGGAAATACCAAAGGGAAAAAATGAAACATAATTCCCCTACTCCAAACCAGTGGAAAATCAACCTAATTATGCACCTAGACAGATCCTATTTTTTTGTTACTGCAATAAGTTTATTATTTATTTTATTACCAACAAATGTTCCCAAATTAACTTATTCGGTGATTAAATTATCTAAGCAAGGATATTTTTATTTTGGGCTAGTCGGCCCATAATCCAAAACGCGACATCGTGGTTGTGTCATTGGGCATTTGTGATAGTTTTCGTAACGATGAAATGTTTATGTGACATTGGGCATTTTTTTTCAGTCCAACACTGACCAGGCCCGAAGATATTTTTGGTTTGGGCCGCTTGTCCAATTCGACCCAGTCATAATTAACTGCAATGTCGCTAATGCATCGGTCAACCCTTGGTTTTGTCAATTGGTTTTGTCAATTGGTTTTGCGACTTTGGATATTGTCAATTCAATTGCCCTGGGCCCAAGCATGTATGTGGACCAGAACGTATGAACTGCAACGTCGCTCTTTATTTTCTGTTTTGTCTATCTGTGCAAGATCATCTGGGATGTTGCACATCTGTTGAAACGACCGCATTTCCGGTGGGTATATAGATTTCCTAGAGTCCAACCCCTTTATATTCCTAACCAACGATGTCGCGTTGAAATCTCCCAAGTGAAGAAAAAAATGGTCGAAAAAGTTTCTATTCAAAACACAAAATACATCTTAAAACCACCTCTATTAGGTGGGAAATCATATTTCTTCAAAGGGAAGAGTAGCAAACCCTAACTCAGGTAAGGATCATCCACACATTTTGGATTGAAATTTCTTTACAAGTTCTGGACTAGGTCTAGGGTTTAGGGAACTATTATGGAACCCATTCTTGATACTTATTTATGTTGTGATGTTAATGTTAGTTCAGATTATAGTTGTTTTAAGACCATTCGTGTTCCACTCGCACACTGTTTTGGCTTAGTCGATTGGTCGTGCAACATCACAGATTCATACACATGAATCTGCAATTTCACACAGAGCACATCAGTCTAGCTGAAGTGTCTGTTACGAGGATGCAAAATTGGCTAAATTCTATTGCCTTCATTAGGTTCTTGCCTGTTACACTAACTATTCTACATACCATTGTTTCTTGGATGGCTCGAATGAAGCAGAAAGCTAAGAGATCGATGGAAAATGTTGTGGGTGCGGGTCTATTGAGCACCAAGAAGGAAAAGAAAATAACCACCCCTCCACCGCCAATATGGGACAACATACGCTTCATCGATGAGGAGGAAGACAAGAGTATTGAAATGATTCGGGGCTGGAGGATAAAGGAGGTCAAGGTGATGAAACCCGAGAATGTGGCATAAGTTAACCTAGATATTTTCCTCGAACACTTCAAACCATTAGGAATTGAGGGTTTGATATGCCTAGAAAAACCAACATATGATACGTAGGTTATTGAGTTCTACGCCAATTTTTTCGGAAAACAACGAACATATACAGTACAAGAGTGAATGGGATAGATGTGGAGATGACTACGGAGTTCATAAATGAAGTGATTGGGTGCACAATTGGTGGACAGGATCAGCGAGAGGTTAATACTTTACAGACGTACTTCCGGGACAATTGGCCTTAACGGGTCGACGAGAATAACCCATCCGGGGCTCTTGACACCAACTGAATGGTTGATAATTACTTCAAAATTCTGGTGGGGAACGGGCTCATCTAAGCGAGGTGGATCAAGATTGATATCCTCAATCTTGAGGATAGAATGATGTATAGAATAATTGTACAAATACTAATCCTGGGAAGACATCCTTCGGAGTGCACGATCAACAGGGCCATAATGTACAACCACTTTGAAGAGGAGAAGGTAGTCAACCCCGGGTACAGCTTCATCCGGGAGATGCGCCAAGTGGCCCTCGCCCCGAAGTATTGAACACTCCCCTACGAAAACTTCATAACCACCATTCTGGAAAAGAAGAAGGCTCCCATCAAGTCAAAAGTGAAGATTCATCCTAAGTACTACGATACAAACTATTTCGGGCAGAAGCATTGGCATTGGGAGGTGGGGGTTTGAATAGATCAGAACATCCCCAAGGGAAATATGGATGTTCCTCCCACACCCAGGCCCGAGGTGCATCTATCAGTTTCCACAGAAGGTGATCCTGCCCTCACCAGTACTCGTTCCCCGCGATCGAGTATGAAAGGTTTTACGTTTCATGGTTATTCCCAATATTTTTTAAAAAATTAAAAATTATATTTATTTTATTTTTATTCCCATGGGACTTAAACGTAGCGCTTGGGGCATCCTTCTCAAGGATGCGTCCGAGACAAAGACCCTAGCGCAGCGCACGGAGTGCAACATGCTTAAGCTCAAGGAAGAATGGGCAGGGCTGAAGTCTATGTTTACTGTTGCGATCAATGCACCTGGGGGTGAGGGGCCTGGGGATGATGAGAATGGCCTTCAAATTATAGATGATGATGAAGGATCTAGCAGTGGCGATATCAAGTCTTCCACCGAAGATTCGCATGCTAATTCTCAAGATGATAGAAATAGTTCGTAGGCAGCCGATTTTATCCCACACTTGTCACCGCCCCATTGATTTCCATGGATGTTACTTTGTCGTACATGATGATGATGAATATTTTGGATTTTATTGGGATATTTGCTTTTCTTTGATTTGTAATTTGGTGGGATGTTTTCCGGATATTGTATGGTAGCATTATGTGTTTTGGATAACCTGGCTTTAGTCTTACCAATTTAGTTTGATTAAATTTGAGACGGGATGTTGTGAACTTGGAATGGGACCATTAGATAGTACTTTCTAGGTTCTGGCTGTATTGGTTAACTATTATTGATTTATTAGGTATGATAGACATTTGCTACTTTGCACGTTATTCGCACACATGATGTTGAGTATACCGGAATTTTACCGACTAACCTACGACATCACATGAATTAATTTGGTTTAATTAGATTTAGGCACTGATTTGGATAGAGGGTCATGTACAACATCACACGTAGAATAAGTGACATCATCCTAACATCGAGAGGAATTTGGTTTAACCAAACAATATCGCAAAGTTTATTGGGAGGTCGTCGTCGTACCTCTAAAAATATAATTTATAAGCCCTAATTACTTTCTAACTACAACTAAGTAGATAATGGAAAGTCGGGGTCGTCCACGAAGAACAGGAATTTTCCTAAGAGTTTACACATATAAGGGTAAATACTAGACTATATATATATAAGAGAATGTAAAAAGGGGAATTTTTGGTTGGTTTTCTAAGTTATGAATTGAAAGACAACACCGTTATGAAAGTGAACTAATTATACCATCATGTAACAAGTTGCTAAAAATATGGTAAGATCATAATTAACAAAGCCTTGGGGCCAATTGATTTCCACTTCCAAACATCTTATAGATCCTATACTCATTCTCTCATTCATTCACATTAATTTCTTATGGGGAATGTTATCACTTCCATTTGAAGATCAACATTCATTTCTTCTTAGTTATTAATTTGCAAAGACGTTCAATGACCATTTGCGAACCTCATTAATAAGCACTTTAGATAAACAACGCCTAAATGTGTTTCATCAATGGAATTATATACAAAGAACTATAGATTTGATAACAACTACAAGCATTAAACCAAATGCCTTACCATTTAACCACACAAAGAAATTATTAGACCCAACCTAGAGCAAACAACATTCAAGATTCAATCTTTCATTGCTACCTTAGGACAAATATGATAACAAACAACATTAACATACTCATCTAGCAAGATTAACATCATTTACCCACAAGAAGTTCTAATTCCATGCTCTTGGATTTTCATGCCAAAGGTGAGAAGAAATTGTACACTTTCCTAACACTTCTATCACTTAATCATACATATATTTCATATTCTCAAACAACCCACAACATAAATGAAGTAAACATTAACATTAATGGAACCATAAATGCTTCACAACAAATGCTCATGAAAGAGTAAAATAGAGTCTCACTACATGGTTTGGAAGGTTCAATCAATTTCTCCTGAGTGATAATTTTAGCTAACACAAATCATACTAACATTCATGGACAAAATCATACATAAACAAAGAGAGAAAAGATGAACATAAATGAAGAACTAGATTTTGAGAGAGATGATTTTAGGCCAAGATAAAGGTTAGGAATGAAGATAAGATAAGGGATATTTATTGTACAAGTTGTGGTAAAAAAGAGTCAAAGGGGGAGCAGGGCTCGCGGCCTGATGCACCTGTGCATGAGGCCCTAGCGCACGGGCGTGCCATCAGGAGCTAGTACCTCGATATGTTGAATCGACCATTTCCCCACTGCTCTTTTGGGCATGCAGGTGTATAGTTGAGAGACTTAGGTTATAACTCCTAAATCATCATCCTAACAGTCTTACCAGCAAAGAATCCATTATTCTTACATAAAAGTTTAATCTATTACAAATATGAGTTTCAAATGTGCTAAAAGGAGATGAGCACATTACTCATAAGGATACAATTCCATTAGATTCAAAGTAGGTTAAGAAAATAAGGATTTTG
This sequence comes from Rubia tinctorum, assembly GCA_032355605.1. Taxonomy (NCBI): domain Eukaryota; kingdom Viridiplantae; phylum Streptophyta; class Magnoliopsida; order Gentianales; family Rubiaceae; genus Rubia; species Rubia tinctorum. The sequence continues at coordinate 25,097 of JAULKM010082375.1, forward strand.
ATATAAAAACCAAAAACGGTCATCCAACTCCAAACCTACCTAAATCTAGAAATCTTCCAACAAATTGATGACAAAAGAGATGTAAACGCTTTGGAAAATTCATGCGTTTAGCGTCTCATCAAATCCCCCACACTTAAACCTTTACTCGTCCTCAAGTAAACAAGAACAAGTAAAGACCGAAGCATAAACTATCATTCAAACAATTTCCCAAAACACCCAACATCTTATTCCTAGATTACCCGAACCCCCAAGATATAAGAATCTCTCACTCTCTCACATCCTAAAGCCTAAGATAATCTAAACACCAACAAACCATAACAAGAGTGAGGTATACATATAATGTCAAGCTAACTTAATCTGCACAAAAAGCTACCCAATAGACAAATCAAGAGAAGCATAAAATTTTCAATTTCTCTCATTTTCTCTCATTTTGCCTAGGAGCTCTCTTGGTTTTCATCCTAGCTTCACACTTTTTTTCAATGCTCACCCACACATTTTTCCACACAATTGGCCTCTCATTTTTTCATAGGTTGCCCTTTCGGGTTTTCAACCTATCCGGGCCACCCACTTTTGCCTAAGTTTCCCTCTCAGGTTTTCAACTTAGCGGGAATTTTTATTTTTTTAAACAAAACAAATCAAAGTAGAGCATATGCACACTACAATACAATATAATGAGATATGTTCCTCCCCCCCTCCCCCGCACTTGAAACACACATTGTCCTCAATGTGAACAAAAGAACAAGATAAAGAAATAAGGGGAAAAGAAAAACAAAATACTCACAACTAAGACCTTAAAAGTCCCTCCAGGCGGTAGCAATGCTCACTCCTCAATGAATGTTCCTCCTCCATGTTCCCGAACTCTGCCCAATATACAACTTCGACCCATCCACTACAAATCCACAAATATGCAAGTATCAATCAACACCCACAAAACGGTAACAACTAGTAGTACTCCTAGATGGTGGTTTTGGTGGTGGTTTTTGGTGGTACATTGTGGTGGTATTTTTGTGATTTTAGGTAAGGGTTTGAGGACATGGTTGAGTTTTTTTTAGAAAGGGAAAACACTAGCCTAACTTAAAAACTTGGGTTGCATCCCGAGAAGCTCCGTATATTTAAGGTCGTCGGCACGACCCTAATGTTATCCATATGGTAAAGGCTTGAATCCCTTCACCATGAGCATCCAAATGTTGAGAGGTGGGGTTACAAAACTTTCAAGAGGAAAGTCTTGTGGAGGTGAAATTGGTTTTAAAGGAGTTGGGTGGTTAGGAGGCTTGGCATAGTCATTTTGCTCCTCTCTTATCTCCTTCAAAACTTCCGAAAATGGTGGAGTTGGTTCACTAGGTGGGGGTATGGGTGATGATGGCAATGGATGTAGCACAATCACTTCTTTCTCAACCTCTTTGCATTCAACCACCGACTACTCATCCCCTTCGAACTCGAACTCGACCTCACTCATCGTATCTTCGAGTTTGACTTGGGATGGTGTATCTTCATCATAACGAGCTTCCATTTGTATCACCACTTCCATCATGTTACTCACATGCCTCTCTAAAGCCTCAAGTCTTGAGGAAGTTCAAATTTCTGCTTCCTCATTAATCATGGCTAACTTGGTCAAGTTTGCTAATGCATCCATGATTTTTTGCATTTGTCAAACTAGGACCTTCTTCTTAGGCTTGACTTTGGGGTATGCTGTAAGGTGGTGGGGAATAACTATATTGCTCGTAGGGTTGTTTTTCTAGCTCATTTTCATACCACAAAATCCGGATTACCACTCCACTCCGGATTGTCAGAAACGTGGTACAGATACCACTCTTAAGCTTCTTGCCCTTGAAAACCATCAACTCCATTCTCTTGATAGCCCTCTTCATAATACCCCTGGTTTTGAAAACCAATGGTTCTTTCCTCCTCATAGTGCCTATCCCTTAACATATAGCAAGATTTGGTAGGATGGTCAGAATGACAAATCCCACAAAACATTGCTCATTGAGCCTCTCTTCTCATCATGAGTTCCCTCAAGGTGATATGCTCCATATTTTCAATTTTTTTTAAAAAAAATGTTGGAATGATATTGCAAGGATTCTCATTCAGAATTTACCAAGAACTCGAGAAATATCTACTCCAAACAAAAATAGCCAAAAATAAAAAGCAAATGAAAACAACTAGCACATACACACACATAATATACCCAAACACATAAAAATAAATGCCTCCAAAATTTGGGAGGTCGTCACCATACCTATCAAAGTTACAATTTATAAGCCCTTTTTCTAACTAACTACATTAAGTAGATAGTGGAAAGTTGGGGTCGTCCACAGAGAAGAGGGATATTCCTAATGATTTACACATATAAGGGTGCATATAAGCCTAGATATAGTAATATAAATACATATAAAATCATGTAAAGAGGGGGGGGGGGGGGGGT
>JAULKM010082396.1:0-11544 GCA_032355605.1 Rubia tinctorum
AAAGAGTTGCATTATCTGTGAAGACAATGACCTTTGTACCAAGTAGGTACGACCTAAATTTCTCAAGAGCGAATACTACTGCCAATAACTCTTTCTCCGTGGTGGAGTAATTACGTTGTGCATCATTAAGAGTTATTGAGGTGTGGTACGTAGCATGAGGAACTCTCTTCACCCTTTGACTTAGGACCGCACCAATGACATAATCACTAGCATCACACATAATCTCAAAATGGAGATCCCAATTAGGGGGGTTGGATAATGGGGACAGAAACAAGCATTGCCTTCAAAGTGTAAAAGGCTTTTTGGCATATGCTTGTTTTTACAAAATATGCCTCTTTTTGCACCAATTTGCACAAAGGGGGCACACCCTTAGAATAGTCCTTAATGAACGCAGGTAAAAACCTGCGTGACCTATAAAGATTCACCCTTTCCAAACTCGGAAAAGTCAATTTGGCTCTTCAATAACAGAGGTCGAATTGGCTTTTGGACTTGAAAGACATTCTGTATTTAAATAAAATAGTCCAAACTGAATCAAACCCTCATTCCACTGAATTTCCAAACCCTCCACATGTTTCCGACCTCGGAGCTACAATTTGCTGCTACTCACTCTTCTACTAAGTAGACGATGATTGTCAAATGGAAAGAGGAGGTTCATCTCCCATCCCCCTCTCTAGATTGATCGAAAGCAATCCAGGGTATGACAATGTGAAATTTGTTTCTATTAGTGCTCAAAATAGGTATGAAGTTTTATGTTCCAAAGAGAAGGTGCTTCATTGTTATGCAGATGAATTTAATGAGGCTTTACAATTAGGATTAGATGATCCCTTAGATAATTTTAGGGACCAACATGTGGGAGAGTTTCTCTCTTTCAACTAATCGTCCTATTTTGATTTGACTTGTTAGTTCTATAGTAATCTACATGAAGTTACGAATGAGGCTTACTTCACTAGGGTAGGGAGGAGGGATATTGTAATTGATCAATGGACTTTGAATGAAACCCTAGAGTGACCGTATAGGATGCCGGAGAGCATATACCCGGAATACTTATAGGGTCCGTTGGATGATTGTTATCATAGGGAAAAAATGGCCACTACATGTTGATTATAAATATGTAAACCCTGTGCATTGTAGTGTGAGGTATTTCCCATGGAACTTTGCAGATTTGGGTAAGTTGAAAACTTTTTATCATCCACATTTGACAATCGATCAACATAGAGTCTATGAAATGATTTCGAGGTGTTTAGTACTGACCTCCGGGCACATCACCGATCCCAACTATATCACGTTGATGATGCTCTATTTCATAATGGAGAGTAGGAAGATCAACCCCGGGGCGGCGATATTTAGGCATATGCTTTGGGTTGCCATATCTTTGAGGGTGGTGAGGAGTCTCCCATACGGGAGTTTGATCACCCTCATATTGAGGAAGGTCGAGAGGTTGGGAATTTTCAGTGAAGAGAAACCACCGAAGTATTTTGACAAACCTTACTTTGAAAATAAGTAGTGGATCGTGGTTGATAATAAATGGTGTTATAAGACCTAAGGCGGTAGGGAGGCGAACAAGAGGCCTAGAGTTGATAAAGGTTAGTGAAATTAATTAATTTATTAATTTTGTATATTTTCATACATATTTATTTGTATTGATCTAACTTTTGTAGATTCGGAGAAGGCCTACTTCAAAGGTGTAAGAGATCGCAAGGAGTTTTCCGCGATAAAGGCGAATATTTTGAAGATTAAGAAAAGACAAAGGGCCTATGAATGCCATCTCGCATAAATGCACCGACCGCATCTTGACCAATCCACATCGACGAGCGAATGACCTTGAGTCAGACATTTCATAGATGTTACTTTCTCTTAATGTTATGGTCATTGAACTTTTTTATTTTTTAGGATGGTCATTGAACTTGTTTCTCTTTTAGGGTGGTCAATGAACTAGTTTCTTTTTAGGATGGTTGTTTATATCTAATTATCACGTTTGAACTATGGATTGATATTTTGATTATCACGTTTGATGCCATTTTCTATTTACATCTTGTTTTGTTCTACTTCATGAACATTGGTAGATGTCTTCTTCAAAACGAAACTAAGGTCAAACAAATTTTTAGGAGTTCATTTTCAAAACACAACGAATTAGAATCTCTAACCCTACTTCTTATGTTTTCTTTTCTTCGACACCTTCTTGGCCCTCCGAATTTTATGTGTGACCTTTCCACATACATCAACCTGAATTCCCTCGTCATGATTGCTTTGTCCAACGAAACTGTGCAAAATAAGACCATCCTTCTCAAGCAAGATAGCTTCATCGATTCCAACACCTGTTGAATTTTGGTCGAAACCTATCATTTTTTGACTTCATATTCTTCAAAAAAATGCACATTTCCTTTCCACAAAAATCTCTCACCTAGGATTGGAAGGGTCCCTTACAAATAAAACCCAGTGTGCTTAGGAGGCAAAGATGAAAGGATATTTCTACCAACCTATCTCACTCTTATTGACAAGGGTGAAACCAAAATCCCTAGTATGCTTTCCATTGTTGAAATCCACCCACTGACATTTGAAAACAGCTACTCTCATAGTGACATAATCAAGATCCCAGATCTTTGAAATTGTGCCAAAGTAACATTGGTGAGTGTACATTTGATTATTATCACTTCCACTATCGATATGCAAAGCTTCTAACACGTGGGACACTCCACTGTTCTGAGACACATCCTTATCATCCACTGATTTTGTGGTGAACGTAAAACCATTGATATCACATCCTCCATAAGAGAGAACATTACCAAGTGATCTATAAGCCAACCATTTAACTTTCATTGGATGATCTCCCTCAGCTAGGTGTTCACGCAACCATAACGTAAAAGTCACATTATGTAATTTCAGGACCCATACCTCATTGAAATTAGGGATCGCAAATCCATATGAATCTTTACATATGGGAAAACATCTTCATGATTGTGAAGAATATAAAGATGGGATGTACTTAAATCTTCCGCGCTAGGGTAGAAAAGTTTCTGCTGCCTAACCCCATGAACTTCTAAGTGCCCCTCTTGTCTATGTGATGTAACCCAAACCAAATCGACCTCCTTAATGTAATTGTTACAAAACTCGATGAGCTCCTCTGGCACATACCTCTGTACAATACTTGCATCAAGCCTGTATTGATTATTCACAAATACTTGAATTTTTCATGTACCTCTCAAAAGGGTACGTCCATCTTAGAAATACAGGACCACAAAGCTTTATTTCACGGACAAGATGAACACACAGGTGGACCATAATGTCAAAGAATAAGAGCAGAAAATACATTTCCATAATGCACAGAATTTCCACAATCATTGATTGTAAACGCTTCAACTTCGACACACTAATATTTCTGCTACAAATGGACTTGAAAAACAAACAGAGCTTCGAAATGCACAGTCTTACATAGAAAGGCAATAACGACTGAATCCCAATAACATTTAATTCCTGCATTTGATTGTGACAATCATGAGACTTCAACCCAACCAACTTCAACTCCTCAACGGACACACAAGCACTGATGTTGGAAGAATACACAGCCAGAACCTTAACACTACTACGGGTCTCACGAAAAGATTTTTTCTCCTATCGAGACATAGAATAGCAGTCAGGGGGCAAGTAACAATTTTCACCAGAAACCATTAGGCCTAAATTCATCTTAATACCCATATCAACGAAGTCTAACTGAGCCTTAAACTTGTCCTTTGTTTTCCCAGGGGTATTCAAGAAGATTCCTACCAAAGAATCACATACTTTCTTCTCAGTGTGCATAACATTGAGATAATGTCTAACATCCAAATGCTCCCAATGAGGCAATCTGAAGAAAATGGGGCATTTTTTCAAACTACCATCCACGGGCACTATCCGATTCTTCTTCCTAATGTCATTGGCCAAAATTTTCACTGTTTCAAATATCCGAGTGCCTTTTGTGTAGCCAATGCTTCTTTAGCCTTTGCTACCCATTGAACCATTTTTTGCCCAATCATAATGGATGGTCCTCCGAAAGAAACCTACGATGACCTTGATATACAGTTTTACAACCATACTTCAATTGGTGGTAATGAGTGTTCTTCACACACATGGGGTAAGCAAAGTGGCATTTCACTGAGTAACTGGACAAATTATCATATGCAGGAAAATCATGAATATTGCAAAATAAAATCCCTTTCAATGTAAAGTATTCTTCAACACTCTCGTCATATGTCTGAACACCCTCCTTAAATAGAGTAAACAAATCATTAACAAGAGGAGCAAGATACACATCTGTGTCTTTACCCGGTAGCTTAGGACCGGAAATCATCACAGATAACAACACATACTTACATTTCATCGTCAACATTGTCGGGAGATTGTATATAACTAGCATAACAGGCCAAGAACTGACTGTACTACTCATGTTACCAAATGGATTCATTTCATCGGTATATAGCCCGAACCTTAAATGTCGGAGTGCATTTCCAAACTCGGGGTAAAGATCATCGATTTTTTCCATTGCTCACTATATGACATATGTCTAATCATATCATCCACCGGTCAATACCTCTCCGCGTGCCATCGCAATAATTTTGTATCTTCCTTACACGCAAATAATTTCTGCAATCGAGGAACGATTGGGAAATATCACATCATTTTTTCCGGTTTTTTTCTTCATTTTAGTTACCACTTCCGCACCCACCGCAACTGCACCCCTCTTCAATTTGTACCGAGACTAGGCACATACCCTGCGTGTTTCTAAATTTTCATCTTCTATCCCCAGGTACAACATACAATATTTCGGGCAAGAATGTATGTTTTTCAATTCCAATCCCATCGGCAGAGAACTTTTTATACGACATACAACCTATCCGGCATCATGTTACCTTCTGGAAGAAATTCCCTAAGAAATTCTAGATTTTTGGTCATCGACTTATCGGTCCACCCAAATTTGGCCTTCTAATTCATTATCCTTAAAGTCGCACTAAGTACCAAATGTTTTGAACCATTGTACAACAACGTCTCTTTGTCATCAAGAAAAACTTGTAATGCCTCAGGTTTACCGTTGAACTCTCTTGCAATATCCTTCACCACTTCATCAAATTCAATCCCATCTGATTCATCTCTCACATTCGTGTTACTCAAATCAATCGTCCGCGCCATTTCTCCAACTTCCCCATGCCATGCCCAACGAGTGTAGGAAGTTTGAAACCACCTCATTATGAGATGTCCCCGCAATTTCTTCCTCTCTAAATACTCATCATTTTTACAATCTTTACACGGGCATTGGGATCGCATAACACCATTTTTAGAAGCATCATCAAACGCTACCATAAGAAATGTTTCAATCAGTGACATGTACTCAAGTGATTTTCTAAGATCATTACCAATGAGTTCATCCCATTCCATTATCCTACAAGTCAATTACAATGCACACCATTAGCGTTCTCACAACAATAATCATAATCATAACCCTAAACCACTTAAAACCCTAATTCAAGATTTATATGTGTGTGTGTGCGTGTGTGTGTGAAACTGATAATTTCATACAGTAAAATTTTATACAACTTACCTTTTCCAATGAATACAATGCTCTTCAATGGACTAGGAAATGGAGAATACCCTCAAATTTTGTTTCTTTGTGAATATTTCAAGAAATGGGCGTGTGTTTTTATTATTACAAAAAGAAGGTTCCGAACTCGAAACCCACATTTTTTTTAAAAAAGTTTGAAATCAGTGTTACGAGTTCTGAAACGTGCCCCCGATGGGTTTTATGAACTTCGAAGATCACTCATCTCTTCATAATTGCCATAAACCAAATGTTATGAAATTGGAAATCAATTCGTGTCCCCTTTCCAAATTCGGAACCGGCCTCAATCAAAGGCGGTTTGACACAACCACCTTTAATTTGGACTAATTAAAAACCCCCTTAAATTGATCATAAACCGCCTTTAATTTGATTTTGACTCGGCTGATTAGCCATTCCGAGTTTGGAACCTTTAAAATTAGGTGATTCTGCATTTTTTATATAAATAACCGCCTTCTGTCACCACCTTTAATGGTCTAGTCTCTACCAGTAGAACATGCAACAATTTAGGGAACAATTGATGGAGGTAAAACCTCCTTCTTCTCCTTCTCGTCCCAAGAAACACCCAAAATCTTGAACAATTGTAAGGGATGGGCATGTTTTCCACTTAGCCCCGAAGGTAAAGTTTGAGTGGAGACCTCTCCACAAGAAGGTTATTGAGGGCGGAATTGTGGATGGCGATTTCGAAGACACTAAGGTGAGGCTTGATTGATCTTGAAAATTTTGAAGAAAAAAAAGTCATGATAATGATAATAAATATACGATATTCCATTTTCTATCATTTTTTGTTAGTACGTTTGATTTTTTTGGCGTATTTTGAAAGTTTCTTTTGTTGATTTTCAATTATTTGAACAGAATTACGCCGAATTTACTTGTTTTTGGTGAATGCAGGAGGAATTGAGAACTGAAGAATGGCATAAATGGGCTGTAAAATCCAAAAGGCTAAATTCATATCAGGCGGTTCGTGCAAACTGACACATACCATGCCACATAAATCTAGAAACATGGCATGTGCGAAGTGGCACAGTTCGTGCCCTATGAGCCAAATCAGTAGCCTTCAACCGAATAGGTCTGTGCCACGTCGGAACTGCAGTTCTCCCACCCATATCAAGTTCTGGCCAACTGGCACGGACTGCACCACATATATCTTATCCAGAGGAAAGAAAGCATCTTCTCTTTTTTCTTTCTACTTTCTCCTCACCATAGCCACCTTCAATCTCTCTTAACTAACACCAACCAAATCGCTAAAAAATCCTAACATTTCCACCAAAACTAATCTTTCATCCCTTTTCCACAAGATTCCCATCAACCCAACTCTAAGAATACCAAGAATCATCATCAATCACCTAATAGCCAAGAACCCTAGATTTTGGGAATCTTGCCTTCATTTATTTAAAGAGGCCATTCTCTCTCATACAAATTAATTGGAAGAGTAACTTCATTACCGTTTTATATGGTTATATGGTGGTAGTAAAGCATGCCACTTCGTGGTTATATGGTGGTACATATGCCACTTCATATTACTTGCACTATTTGAGGCCTATGGTCCTTCTGCACAAAGTAGGAATCCTACTACATCTCTGAGTTAGAATGTTTTGGATATTATGACCACTAGTGTGATTATTGGTGGAGCTGTTTATATGAAGACACTGTATTTCGAGGAACATGATGACTTAAGTAGGATTCCAAATACACCAAAGTTGGAATTATATCTAGCAAAAGTGAAAGTAGATAGGCAAGCCCATATTTTTATATACTGTGATGGTGGAGGGCCAATGCAAGTAGACATCATATCATTTCATTGATAGATAGAGATAAATTGGCTATTCATGTAACTTCAGTGGTTTCAGAGTCTGTTTTCATCACCGGAGGTCGTGTGCTTGATTCTTTCTGTAGCTCTTTGTCCACGAGGATGGTACATGTTATCATATGTGCACAAGATTGGTTGTGAAAGAGCCACAAACCTCTTTGTATGGAAGATTACATTGAAGAACTTGAGAAACTTGAACCAGGTAATGCACTGTACATATTGTAATACCAATTCAATGTATTGACTTTATTTGGTTTTTACTAAATTTTATGTGGTTGTTCACAGAAGTTTCAGCTTTGAGTGACGAGCATCGAATTATAGACATTGACAAGTAGTTTGGAGAATATTTGAGTTAGGTTTAATTTATATTATTGATAAAATTCTATGTCCTCCCTCTGTTCCAGCTGGATTTGCACCAAGAGAAAGAGGGAGCATTAATTTTGGTCTTGTAAAATACCAACAATAATCTTGTTCTTCATCCACCACTACCACAATCGCAACCACCCTCCTTCATCCACCACTCACAACCGCAACCACCGCCACAATACCATTCTTCTCCTTCATTTCTATAAAATAAAAAATGAGTCTGCTCAAACAAACCCAGCCAACAACAGCAATACCCTGCAACTACCACCTAGCAACAACAACCTCCACTCCTTCGTCAACCACCCACCCAAAACCACCCTTTCACCACTAAAATTTCTGCCTCAGCCACTACACAAAAACCATTCTACCACCACACCCGCACAAAAAACAACCATCGGTCTCTCACAAAAATTAAAATGGCCAACAACAAAAACAAAAAACCTCAATCCCAATCTAAATTCAACCCTTAGAAATCAAAAATCAAAATTAACACTAATATAGCTCAATAAAACCCAGCGAGAGGAAGGAATGGCGGAGATGTTGTCACGAGATGAAGAAACGGAAGAATATGAATCGGGGAAGAGGAATAAAATTAATCAAAAACTCAAAAGATGAATCGGAAAGGCCGGGGGGTTAATTTGCGGTGGTGTTATTAAGAAGATGAATCGAGAAGCCATGGCTAAGGAAAATGGCAATCCGATTGTGGTAGTTCATCGCCCAGTCGGTTGAAAATAGAGGGATTTGTTTTCGTAGTAGGAGAATAGAGGGATATATTCTCAGGGAGGAGTAGTAAATAATGAGAAATTTTCTTTGTTGTGCTGAAATTTTCTATAAAAGGAAAGAGTGCAACTTTGTGTGCGACGCCCCAAAAGAAAGGAATGCAAATTCAGTTGGGACGGAGGGAGTATGATTTATTATTTATTTTCATATTATTAAATTATACTCCCTCCGGTTCACTAACATTGACTCACTTACTTATGACACTTGGATTTAGAAAAGGTAGAATTAGTGGTGGAAAATGCATTGAAAGAGTAAAAAATAAAATGAGTGAATGAATGAAAACAATCTAGAATTTTCCGAAAAGGGAAGGAGCCAATGTTAAAAAACCGTCCCAAAAAGGAAAGTTAGGTAATGTTAGTGAGCAGGAGGGAGTACATATTAATATGATTGGAAAAATACTTACTCATTTATTTTATCTTTATTATGCATTTACTAAACATGATTCGAGCCCACCAAGTTGGTGAAGTGCAAGTGATTAATTTTAGCGCATCAAGACAACGAGAGAAGAAGAATTTACGGAAGGGAAGTGGACATTTTAGTTGTAATATTACTAAGAGGTTGTTTGGTTTGTGTGGGAATTCAATTCATAGAGTAATTTTCATTTTACGGGAAGTTAAATACCTAATCAAATTCCTGGAAATTACAAAAGGTTTGTTAGGTCGCACGTGAAGTAATATGTATTTCCTAGGATTTATCTACATGGATGTTGTTTGATTTACTTCATCTAAATCCTACAAAAATCAACAATAACTATTTTTTCAAAAATCTATATTTTTCAACATTCACATATCACAATCTTCAAACATTCAACATAGAAAAGGAAATTGAGTTATATCTTAACTCACCCAAAATCTAAGACATTAAAAAATATATTATATTTATTATTTTTAATATTATGAATTTTCGTTATTAGATTGAGGAATAGATAAATATTCGAATAAAACTTTGACTTATCTTACAAAATTATGTGAAAAAGTAAAAGGTAAAATATTATTTCCAAAGGACATAAAACGATGTCGGTATAGTTGTGGCGTGTAGAAAAAGTGGCGTAGTGGATCCGAATTGGGGGAATGAAATCACAATAAAATGATGAAGGAATTGTGAGTGACCGAGGGGTGCTTGTACTAATGTAGGAGAGGCATATCAAAGGCAGTTATATCAAAAATTAAATGCACTTTCTAAGGGCCTTTAATAGTTCTGCTTTTAATTAATATAAAAATAAGGCAGTTCCGAGAACCGCCTTTCAAATTGGGCAACGAAGGCAGTTTTAAACCACCCTTGATCAAGGCCAGGAACCGCCTTTAATAGTTTTCGAGCTCGAAAAAAGTGTCTTTCCATCATATGGTGCAGAAGTTTCCAATTTCGTAAAATTTAGAATTTCAAGATCGTGAATGGAAAATAGCCTCGTTTCGGTTCTTTCAAAAATGAAATTCAATTTTCAGACCCAGAAAATGTTTCTTGTGTCATGTTTTTGTACTCAGAATTCTTATTCCGACCAATGAAAAATGAAAATGAAAGAGAAGAAATACTTTCCGGAGTCGGAAATACAATCTTTTCTTGAGATATAAATTTTATTTCATTAATTTTCACCGCACAAAAACATCCTTGACACACAGTAACAATTTATAAATAATACAAGATACCATGTTGCACCTAAACAAAAATCTAAAGATAACACTAACCGAGCATCACTCTATACATAGGATTAGAAATCCCTACAAAACTCTTCCGACATGTCTAAGGTTTAATCTTTAGCTAACTGCAGTGTCCCTACCAATATTGGGATTCCCCATTGTTGTTGACAGATTGAGAATTATTTGCAATCGCCAATGAATTCCATGCATTGTTGATATCAATTTGCGAGTAGTGATTCTCATTCCTTGCGGTTGGATGCGTACCTGTAGAATTTAAAAGTATTTTATTTTTGAAATTAATGTCCTCGCAATAAAAATTGAATTTGGAAATGAAATTAATAAAGTCTCACACAATGTGTAGATCAACATAATCGCTTCATTCACTAGCTCACATCTCCATTGGTATTTAAAATCACTCAATAACGCCATGATTTCACCTTTGACAATTATGTAGTAAGAAATTGTAAAGGATCATCAAATTCACTAATATCTAAACAAAACCAAAAATTTCATATATACTTATAACAGAAAAAATATTAGGGTTTGCGTACAAAGAAGACTAATTAACCATCGGAGTTTTAGCACAATAGTATCTAACCTAAAATTTAACCACTCTAATACTTTAATTAATCAATAAATTTAGAAATCTAACATGTATGAGTCAAATCCAATGCATCATTTTATCATTAACACCATTTAGGCACCAAAGCCATAATATAATACACAAATTGTGCTTAGTAACGAAAGCCCACCTAAAATAAAACTCATTAAATGACACAATGTGAATCCTACCTAACATCATGACACTAAAATTTGATTTTGGTGATTTTAGTTCCAAAATATGAAACCCTAGTCAAATATTGAAGCAAGGATTTACCTATTTGATCAATCAAAAGATATGAAATACTCCTTCATAGCTTCTACCAACACATCAAACAAATCCTTTTAGAAGAACAAAATTTTCAATAAGAATTTGGATTAGATGAGAAATAGGAAAGAAAACATACCTTCAATTTTCAACTAATGAAATCTAGAAGTGGTAATGAAATGGATTGTAGTGTACGGTTTGGGAGTTTTGTGAGGAGGGAGATATGGTGGGACAGTCCATTTTATTTCAAATGGGTAATAAATACCCATTTGAAAGACCTTATGGGTATTTTTTTTCAATGTAAGGGGTTTCCGAGTTCGGAAACACCTATAATCACATTTCCTAAACTTGGAAATTAATCGTTGCTTTAGTAAAATTGGTCGGAACCATTTACGAGGTCGGAAACTCTTTTCCCCAATTGAAAAAAAAAATTAGAACGTTCTATTCATTCGAATACCCAAATCAAAACCCAAGATTGACCAACAAAAAACCCCTAATTTAA
>JAULKM010082416.1:0-11543 GCA_032355605.1 Rubia tinctorum
TGTAAGACTGGAGCAGGTAATCAGTTGATAGTAAAAATAGCAGTGGCAAAAGCATCATCCCACTTGGATAGCGGAAGATGTGAGTGAAATAGTAACGTAAGGCCTATTTCTGCAACATGTTTGTGCTTACGCTCAGCTCGGCCATTTTACTTTGGTGTATATGGACACACCATCTGATGGTGAATGCCTTTAGAGGTAAAGTGAGACTGCAGTCGCGTGATCAAGAATTCCGTACCACCATCACTCTAAAAACCTTGATTTTGGACGTGAATTGATTCTCGACGAGAGCCTCAAACTGAAAGTAGGCATCCAAAAAATCAGATTTTCGACGTAGGGGAAAAGGCCAAGTAAAATGTGAGAAATCATCCACAAACAAGGCATAATAAGCAAAACTATTATCAGATAAAATCGGGGAGGGGCCCCATAAGTCACAGTGTACCAAGTCAAGTACGTGCGCATCACGTTTAGAATTCTCAACAAAAGCTAACTGTTGTCCCTTTGCCATAACACAAGGAGTGCAAAGGTGCAGTTTAGGTAACAACGAGGAAATATAAAGTAAACTGGACTTCTGTAAGCTTGAAATAACCTTGGCTGGCACATGTCCCAGCCTAGCATGCCACAACTCGTAAGACGCCCGTCCTTTATTTTGCTGCAAAAATGAAACAAGGGCTGCATCACCTCTGTCCAAAACGTATAGTCATCCATCACTGTGGGCCCTGCCCACGACTGCCTTGGAAACTTTGTTCTAAATCACAAAGTTTCGATCATCAAAAGTAACAAATACATTCAGATCCTAGGTCAATTTACTAATGGACAGTAAATTCTTAGTAATTTCAGGCACAACCAAAACATCATACAATTGTAAAGAATTAGAAACCCAAGAATCACCAATATGGGAAATCTGATGGAAGCACCATTACCAACAGAAATGCAAGATTTACTAGAATAGGAAGTAACACTCTTAAGACCAGAAGCCGAAGACACCACATGACTGGTTGTGCCGGAATCAATGGACTAGTCTGAAGTGCGGGCAGATGGCTCAAACTGCATAGACGCTTGAAAATTCTCAGCCAAATGAGTGGAGTCCTGTAGATGTGTTTGCGCAAGCATTCTGTAACACATCACAGCATAATGGCCCGGAAGATCACACCATGTACAATGAGGATGACCTCGGCTCGAACCAGTACCATAGCCAAACTGAGCAGGTCCAGAAGCAGACCGCCCACCACGGTGGCCGCCGAACCTACCGCTATGGGTGGCGCGTGTAGCCCAAACGCACCGCCCCTAGCCAGTGCGTGATCCCACACGCAGCTGGCTGGGGGCTGATCGCCTGCAGAAAAAACCAGCGGTCCTGGAGGGGCTGCTGACTGGCCCTGTAAATTCCTCAAAAAGGCCTCATGATTTTTGGCACGCGACAAAACATCAGCATAAAGAGGCGTAGGAGAAGAATTAATCAACGGGGCAGAGAAATCTTTAAACTCAGGGTCAAGTGCAGTTAAAAACCAAATAATTTGATCATCATTAGAGACCGGAGAGCCCATAACTTACAGTTGCTCAAAAATTTCTTTAAACTTTAAATGGAGCTCATGAACAGTATCGGTCTTAAGAATACCATGGGTGTTGGCACGAAGGCGCAGAATTGTGGACGTGCTAGTATTTTGAAAAACCGCAGCGAGATTGTCCCATATCTCTTTTGACGTAGAGCAGTCCGAAATTTTTGCGAGAACCTCAGGAGTGAGCGAAGAAAACAAGAGACTGCATACCTGCTGATCTTGATCAATCCAATTGTCATAATCTGCCTTAGCCTTCAAGTAAGCTTCCTGCGGATCGTCTTTGGAGCCACCAGTGGGAGTAGCCGTGATGCTAGCATACGTAAGGGAGAAGGAACCGGATTCCGGAAATGATGGAAAATTCGGACATGGAGTTGAACCATCAACAAAACCAAATAATTTCTGAGGCTTAAGGACATACCCTGCTTGACGTTTCCAGAGAAGATAATTTATAGAGGTGAGTTTGATTTGCATCATATGAAGGAGAGTACTGAAGGATAATTTTTTATTGGCCATGTTGATAGGATGGAATGAAAAAAACGGTGAGGTGAAATGGGGCAGAGCACGGTTGTCGGAAAAGAGAGATATGGCGGCGGCCGAGAGAGAGAGGGGGGAGGAAGGTGGTGGCCGAAAAAATTAGGTTTTTAGGTCTTGGATCATAACATGCTCTGATACCATGACAAAATGTATTTTCCCGTAACCAAGTCTGTGTTCATAACTGAAATAAATAGAGAGTACAATGAAGTAAACTAGTTCTAGTAGAACTCTAGTCTAGTCAGCATGTCTATCCAGAATCAATCAAATCTAATCAGAAACGTTATTTACTCTAACAATTAAAGATCAAATATTTTTTAAATCAATTGATGAAATTCAAAGTGTGCAACTTTAAAATGGGACAAGGATGTAAATGCCATCTGATCGGCTATTAGACTTATAATCCGAGAAATGGAAAAAGAAAAGGTTAAACTAATCAATTGAAACTAAGCTAATAGCTAACTTAGTAAATATGTTCAAATCTGTACAAAATATACATAATACATGATATCAACTAAAAGTATTGAAAAACTGATTTTACCGTTTTAGGCTAACTACCAAACATATATTCCAACATAGTATATCTAACCAAGTATGTAAAGTAAATAATGCACAAGACACACAACTTGGTTACGCAGTTCGGTTAAATCCACCTACGTCTGCGGGGCCTGACCTAGTTCAGAATAAATCTACTGATCAGAGATACGGTATAAAGTACACCATACAACTATACTTATCTTCTAATCACAACGTGTGGATTTTTGCAAACTCCTCTTGCTACCGATCCGCCTTGATCAGACACCCTCTGATCTCGAACTCGTCGACACTGGATCTCCTCCTCCCGAGGAATTAAGGTATACGACTCTGAACTTTGAACAACAGATCACGTATGTTGGGACATATAAATTCTGGCTCTTGCAAAGCTTCTCGGACTATAGAAATTTGGTATGCATATTTTCTCAATTAATTCATCTATTTTACAGTCGTAGAATGTGCTCTATTTATAGTCCATTGGCAGATCGGAATTGCTCCATAATTATTTCCATAATATTCCCATTCTTTATCTGTTTTGGAGGCATATCCAAATCCCATAAATAAAGGGATTTTCCTTATCTCATAATATTCCATAAATTCAATTCCATAAATATAGGGGTTTTCCATAATTCCATTATTCTTCTACACGGTTGTATTAAATATTGTGTAATCTCCAAGTTTCCATAAATCAAATCCAACGCAATATTCTAATGGCAAATCTGATCTTGCACGATATGTTCCAACATGGAATGTTTTTCTTCTTTAATACTAGTTCACAAATGCAAACACATTAATCATGAGATGCATATGACCTTACAATCTCCCCCTTTGTCATTTTGTGGACCCAATCTTCTTGGAATAATAAACACCAGAAAAAAAAATTTCCATCAGAATACCATAAAGTCACTATGTTGGAACATACATGAATAAAACAGAATTTCATAATAACTCAATAATTCATAAATCCAAAAATAATATCCAAAATGATCCAAAATAAACCAAAGTAGTCCATCTCCCCCTTTGGGGCCAATAAACATGTCAAAGTTTAAACAAATAAGAACAAATAAGGACAAGAGAAACAACAAAATCAAGAGATGCTTTCCCTGGATCTAATATTGACTATGTTGGAACATAGTCCTCTAGCAATCAATCTTGTTCAGGAGCAACGCCATGTGCTTCCAACCGAGCCTTTTCATCAATGTGAATCACATGGTGCATGTCTCTGAAATAGGTTTTGGCGGTGACAACGTTGTGAGTTAGATGACTTACACAGTAATGTAGGCGACGTAGTTGGTTGACATTTGATATCTTAGGTTTAATGGCATTTGAGTGACTTCTAAATTCACCCTTTTGATCCAGTTGTGAACTGTTCCTAAACTCACATGCATTGCAGTTGCAAAACCCCGTTGTGTTGTCCTTTTCTGTAGTGGAATGGACAGAGCAGCAACTTTGTCGACTACTATTCTTTCTCTCCCCTTCTCTCCCTTGATTTTTCTGCTCAAATTAAATGCAACCAATGCTGATTGTTGTTATCTTTGCAGGTCCGCAAGGCGACTGATTGTGCAGATTGATGTTCCCCACAGGTGCTCAGCCTCCAACCGACATCGATGAGAAGTTCGGCCACGTTCTTGGTGTTGTAGCAGGAACACCCCAATTTGGCTTCTTTCAACTTCAGTTAGATGGTGCCCAGATGATTCATTATCCATGGGTGAAAAAAGTTTATTCACTTGCAATCAGGAAGCAGAATAAATCACCTTTTAGTTCACACTTGAAAATTTTATGAAGCTCCGTATAGTAAATGTTCAGAATGGTTTCTGGGGACTTGGACTCTTCACTTTAAGATGTCCCAATCATGTAATGATGAAAAGGGTTTCAATTTTAAATTTCAGGCTTTCCCTCTTTTGAAGTGTGGTTATCCACGTTTTCGGAGGGAAAGTTTGAGCAAAGAATTGTGCTAAATTTCTAAATTGTTGGCTGCACCTTTTCATTTTTGTCAACTATCACTTCTCTTTATGGCCAACCCTAAAAACTTGAGCCATAAAGTGAAGTGCCAAACATTATTGAACAAAGGGAGTATATTTCATCAAGAGTTCATCTCTTGAAAGACGGTCTCTCAAAAAGTTATGAAAAAATCAAAGTTTAAACTGTAAATTAAAATAAATCAAGATAAAAATCCTGGTCGGGTCATAAAATATAATAAATTTTTAATATTGTAAATAAAACACTTTACCTTTCTATAATTTTAATTCAACTTCATCTTTTCATATGCATATGGAAATATGATTTTGCCTTTCATCAATCTATCGTCGTACAGTTATTTATTTTATTTTATTTGGAGTTTTATTAAGCTCTCCATATTATGCCACTAGAAACATTACTCCTTTTTTATTTCCATTAACAACATGGATATATAATAAAAAAATTAAAATAGAGAATTTTAGTTGAAAGTAGAATGAAATAATAAATAGCGCGTGTTGGGACCACTGGACCAGGGAATCGGACGGGAAAATTGCGGCTAACTGTGCATTATGGTGGGAAAAAGCAAACTGGCTAACGCTTACATTTCAGATCAAACTCACATCACATCTTAAATGCTCACCAACAAATAACTAATGAAGCCAGTGGAGTACTTCATTGTCAATATACTTTTCAAGATGCAGCTAAAATCATTGTAAATGAATCCTCATAAATAAAGTTTGATAAGGCTTGCTATATCTTAAGCGTTCATTTAAGTTGTGTATGGCAATATCGATTAGTTGTAAAACGTTGATTGTTTTATTTAACTAAGTTGATTAGTAAATTATGAATTATTTATATTAATTGCTTGATTTTATAAATTGTATTAGTGTTAAATTTCATTATAATTTTATTTTCTTGAAAAATGTTGCTATGATCCTCACTTTTTTACAGCAAATATCGTAGAGTTTTAACTCTTTCGTCGGAGAGCGGCATTGATTGGTCAAATTTTGGCATTAATCAAAGTGGAAATGATCGAAATAATCATTTAATCTGGAAGGACTTTCATATTATGCGGTTTTTGTTGTTGATTTTTTGAAGCTTTCATTACATCCTCGTAGTTGCAAATCCAAATTTGTTCACATTTATTTCTAGTTTGAGGTATTTGTAGAAAATTAGTTCTCTGCTTGTACTAAGATTTTTCATAGTGACAGCAGCGCTGAATTTCTTAACACCCACATACATACTCTGCTCATTTTTGCCTCAAAGAGCTTTCATCACCAAGTGTCATGTCCTTGTATGCCTGAGCAGAATAAGCGTGCTAAGTGCAAGCACAGACATGATACTGAGGTGGGTCTGACTGTGCTCTTCCATTCGCACCTTCGCTATCATACTAGGATGATGTTTTTCTACCGTTGTTTACACTATCAACCGTTTTCCCCTGCATTTTCTTCAGAATGAGACTCATTACGGGCTTCTTCTTTTTTGTCGCACTCCAGTATACTCTTATTTCCATCCATTTCAGTGTATAGTGTATCATTTTGTTCCGCCTTATGCAGAGCAATAGTTATCTTTGTGCAGTATCCCATGCATGTTCATTGGATATAACATTCAGTACAAGGGTTTTTGGTGCTTTGATTCTTCCACTAACCATGTTTACT
Source organism: Rubia tinctorum (assembly GCA_032355605.1). Taxonomy (NCBI): domain Eukaryota; kingdom Viridiplantae; phylum Streptophyta; class Magnoliopsida; order Gentianales; family Rubiaceae; genus Rubia; species Rubia tinctorum. The sequence continues at coordinate 6,236 of JAULKM010082416.1, forward strand.
TCACTTTTCATGCTAGGTTTGATAAGGCTTGTTTTACGTTTACTTCTGCTGAGAGTACTGGCTATGTTTTTTCTTCCCTAGATCATTCTATTATTATTGATCATGACTCTCTTGATACTCTTCATGTGCCATCCGTTGCTCCTGCGATCTCATCTTTACCTTGCATTATCTGACACCAGAATATTAGCCCATTGTTACTCCGATAACTAATCCCCGACATTCCAACTCATTGTCCTTTATCAGATACATCCTCTCTGAATTTTTCTTTATCATCTTTCGTTCTACCACCTACTCGCACTTCATGACTACTTGGAGATAGTTCTAGGCAGCGTTGGAATATTTCTGATTACGTTGTCACCGTGTTTCTTTCCTCTTTGTTTGCTAAAACTTAACCTTGTAATCATCATTATTCTCTTCGTGATACCCTTTGGATTGCTTCCATAGATGAGGAGATAATTGATCTTCGTAATCAGCATACTTGGGATTTGGTGTATCGCCCATTTAATGTGAATATGTTGAATCTAACTCATTATTTTGTCTGAACCATCGACCTGATGGTACCATTAATCGTCATAAGGCTCGTCTCACTGCTAAGGGTTTCTCTCAAATTCCAAACTTTGACTTTGATCACACATCTAGTCATGTGGATAAATCTTCTACTATAATTACTATTCTTGTCATTGCCACTATGCAAAAGTCACTTCTTCATCAGTTTAATGTCAATATTGCCTTTCTCAACAGTGATCTTGATGTTCTGGTCTATATGGCACAACACGTGGGTTAAAAGGACCCTACTCGCCCGGATCATGTTTGTTTCTCGCATAAGGCTATTTATGGTCTTAAGCAAGCCCTGGGTGTTTGGTTTGAGCATTCAGCTCATTTCTTCCTGATCTAGGTTTTCTTTGCATTTCGTTTGACACCACCTCTTTGCTTACCTTTTCTCGTGGATCCACCTTTCTCTATGTTAATGGCAATGATCCCCCTTGCCATTCGCCAGCTCATTGTTTATACTAATCGGGATTTATCTATTTAGGATTTGGATTCCTTATACTACATTCTTGGCTTGTTCCTCCACTTCACCTTATCTCTTTTTGGATCAGGCAAAGTATGTAAGAGGCATTCTTCATGAGGCGGGTATGACAAATGCAGCTGTTGTTTCTACACATTTTCTGCCACAGTCACAACTTCATAGCATTTCTAGTGGGTAGTTTGCGAACCCTACACTCTATTGCTTCTTGGTTGATGTTCTCCAGTATCTTACTATCACTCGTCATATTTTATTTTTGCTATTAACTCTATCAATCAGTTTCTCCAATACCCTCGTGATAATCACTTGTATTCTTTGCTATGTTTGTGGTCTCTTCACTATGGTTTCACTTTTCATTCTACTTGCTCCTCTAAAATCTTGGGTTACAATGATGTTGATTGGGCTCAGTGTCTTGAGACTCATCGCTCGACCCATGGATGTCTTGAGACCCATCGTGCTGAAATAAGGAAAAAAATCAACCCACGAGTTTCTTCGATCCAAATTCTTAACATTGTTATGACCCGATATCATTAATTTCTCAATTATTTATGTCCAACACCCTTCAAAACTGATATTTACACCAAATTCCTCCTTATTTCCCAATCTTTCTATAAATTCTATTTAAAACTACATCCCCCTAAAATACTTGTAAAAACTTTGTTTTACCCTTGATCTCACAATGAGACGGTTTCATACAAAACTTTGTCTCTACGTAAATACTATCAAACCATTCTACAGGTGTTGAGTAACATTCTGCCTCCCTTCATACCCACACACCATGTATCAGCCGACTGGTGATTAACATAGATTGGTAAAGAATAACCGTTCTTTATGAGAGAACAATTTGAGGCACCATGCGAGTGTTTTTATACCTATGTTATGTATAGAGTAAAGGAGAGCGCATTCATTATCTAAAAAGAAGATTTTCTCAACATAGGAATGTTCATTCACTCTCTTTCTCAGGTCCCATGTACATTGTACAACATGCTGAAATTAAGATGAGTAAACACCCAACTAGTCTACCAAATGTTGGGACTACTCTGGAAATGCTCATTCCTACCAACTGCTGTACGGCAGCCTGGAAAACATCCCATGTGTTAATTAAGAGAACGACAGGTATCGTAAACCAATCGCGCAACATTAACAATTACACATTATTTGCATTTATCAATTACAAGCGAATAAATAAATTAAAAACTGTACCCTTCCTTGAAAATTTCAACACATGTTCTTTTGACTGGATAAATGAAAGAAAGTGTGAGGGCAGAACAATCAATTTTCTTGCTTTTTAAGAAAAGAGAGAACCCTGGACTACAAATCTTAGCTCATAGTGACATGCCTTGTCAAAAACCTATACGAATAACCCTACAAAGAAATTTGAGGCAAATGGAGAACGAAAATAACATTCTTCTGACCCAGATCACAACTCTGGAAGGGTTTAGCAATACTATAACCCATTCATTTTAACACGTACGTACAAGTAAATTAAGCTACCATATTCACATGGAACATGGATGAAGTACTTTTTTTAGTTTGAAATAAAGTAAAAATAAAATGGTTAGCATAGTCAAAACAGCTTCATAAAGTTGCTACACAATTGTAATAAATGAATTGGAAGTACGGTCACAATATATAACTGATCGTGAAAATACCTCGACATACAACACATTTACAGCTTTGCCGGTTTTCTCAAGCTGAAGTCCACGTGCTAAGGTCACCTACACATACAGAAAAAGTAACCATTAATCACAATGAATGGGTGAAGGAGTTTAGAAACCAAAAAGGATCAACGTGTAATATAGAATCATCAGAAATCACATCACATATCAGGCAGCATGAGAGACTCAAATTAAGTACCTCCGCACAGAAAGCTGAAAATCCAAGCACAGCCATCAGCATTAGGGAGTAAAATCCAGGAAGAACAAAACCCTACACCAACCAAAAGCACAACCACATCAACAATTAAACTTCTACTTCCACAAAATAGAAAGTCGGAAGACACAATGTCAATCCAATGTATCATACTATCGTTTCCTTGTGCTCAGGGGTATTTATGAACCAAAAAAGTGGTGGGACTTTTACTTCTAACCATCCACAGCTTGAATTTTTAGTTCCAAACTATAATCTTACAGCAGCATAGAATTTGAAAGCTTGGTACTTAGGAAATAGCATTATTAGCAGGAATTTGCAGAAAACCAAACAATCCCAATTGTAACTGATTCAACGCACAGATATTCCACTCATGACAATCGGATCGAAAGAAACACTGCATTATGAATATTTTTTTAAAGAAAATATAGATTAGAGTAGTGAAGCATCACGCTATATCATATGGGCTTTCCTAATTTCCAGTCACTGGGATAATCAGATGTACTCAGGCATTCATGGTATAGAGGGTGCATGTCCTCCTCCACAGTGTGTAAAAGCAAAGTGTCATGATCAGACTTTATCCCTCCATTTGTGTAGAGCAACTTTCTGAAAGGCTTCTTAATTAGGTTTAACACAGATACTTAAGAAAACATGGATAAAAAAATTAAACATGTAGTGAACAATTTGGTTGTTTTAAAAATACTACAAATGAAGTCAATACATAGAAACTATAATATCTTTTAGACCACTTTTTTACAGCAAAAAACTACTATGCTGCCCCCTCTATCATCTCATTTCATGTTAACAAAGTAAACGAAAGAATTGAGGTTTTTGCAAGAAAGGTTAAAAGGAAAAAGGGGAGGAATTACGACAAATTTCAATTGAGTTTCAATTCATTAGAGAAGAAAACAAAGGGAAAATCCATGCACAACTCGCAGAAAAGAAGACAACCATAGCCTAGTCAGATTTTGCATAATTTTATTAACATGTTTAAGTTAATAATCCATCCAGTAACTGATAAATGCAGGATGAAATCACCAATGCAAGGATAACTGCAATCTTACTTCAAAGATGGCCGAAGAAACTGCTGTGCCAGGGCTTGCAATTAGGCCAAAAGCGAAGACAGTGAGCCTGAAAAAGAGTATAAATGAGCTTGAGAATATAAAAAGAACTGCTGAAAGACAATCATTGGTATCTGATAAATAACACAGTCGGTTCCTGCCATAGTAATAGGAAGTCAAAAACAGTTATATAAACAAAACTATGTGGGTAGGGAACATGCCTTTACATGCTGCACCATACACTAACATGAACAAACAAGTTTCCAAGAATGCGTCTTGATTCAGTTCTTAGACGAAAGCAAATATATAAACTATAAAATGCATAATGCTGGAATCCAAAGGAAGGTTACATTACAGGCTGTGATTTATGGATCAGAGTAACGGGAAGTGAAATATAAAACATGAATGAAAAGTGAGTGTAGCATAAATCAAAATGCTGATATGGGTCCATGGAGACAATAGTGCTCAAGACAGTAGAAACAAAGTAGAGATACGCCCGATGGATGAGAGACATGCATTTGAAAGGCTTCGATGTGTTCAAGGACCTTTTAAGTCCAATGTGATTGTAGTGAAAGGAGCATAATTAACTAAAATGAAAAGGGGAATGGAAACAGCTCAAAAATCATCGGAAAAAAATTACAGAAAGGACACCTTCTGCTGAAATACAATGACACAAACTTCAACCCACCCTGGCGACAACAGATGATCCATATAAGTGAACTCGCAGAGTGCAGTAAAAATTTAGTTTTTTGTTCTTATAAGTGCATGCCTAACACTTATCCAAGTAACTGAAAAGCTACTGATGAGATTCAAGGGTAATAGTACATCAGGTGGTGGAGCTTGATGTACAAACCACAGTCCACAGAGAACACAAACATACATGAAGCCATCAATTAGAGCAAATAATACGAGTGTTCTTACACAGGTTGGTCGACTGCTTTAGCTCCAGCCCTTGTAAAGCAGTAGCTAACTCCACCAATTAATGATGAGAATAAACCGCCTAGAACAGCATAGATGTGATAGCTTCCCTTGGCATATGAACTTACTTCCTTGGCCTCAGCTGAAGCTCAAAAAGAAGCCAACAAATCAGAATAATTGTGAAAAGAGCATTTATGCAAAGCCGAAACTCTAAACAAGTAATAAAAGATGTAGAAAAAAGATTGAAGCCCCATTATGTAGAGAAGAGAAAAGAAGACTAGCATTATCAACTAGAGAACGAATCCTAGGAACAACTGAACATGTCCAAGTTACTGTGTCTAAATTATTTGCTTTTGAAATATATTGGGGGAAAAGATTTCAGATTTCTGTAGAAAAGCTGGAATGCAGAGAATTTTCCCTACAAGCTTCTCAG
>JAULKM010082427.1:0-11543 GCA_032355605.1 Rubia tinctorum
TTCATTATAATTTTAAATATACAACAACATTTCGAGGCCTAAAAGTCTTAAGGAGACAAGTTTCCTAGCTTCTCCTTCTTAAGACTTGAAGAGGAAAAAAGACAGAAAAAATAAAGTATAAATATAATAAATATCATTCATTATAATTTTAAATATACAACAACATTTCGAGGCCTAAAAGTCTTAAGGAGACAAGTTTCCTAGCTTCTCCTTTAATTTTTTGACTTCCTCAATTTTGATGCCTATTGCTCGCAGAATGTAATGATTTTGTTCTTCTTCGGAATACTCGGAAGGATCAATTGTGGCCCGAGTACGAGGGAGTTTATGGTTAAGACTTGGTTGGTCATCATCTTCCAGAATACTCATGCGAGAATCATTGGCCCTGTGAAAACTTCTTTTACTACCAGAAGTTTTTGTCTTGCTTGTGTTTTTATTATATGTATGAGTCCTCGAGGACCTACGAGCACTGGCATTCTTTTTAACCTTCCGGATGACTAAGCTCTCGGCCCCCCTATTCGAGGACGTACACATGGAAACTCCTTTAGCCACTCTGCTATAGCATCACACACCACTTTTTCACAAGGAGCCCTCTTAATAAATAATCTTCTGTTAATATTCCAATTATCTACCGCTCTAATTGGAAAACAGGGAATGTCAGTGAAAAGCTTCGGGTGAAGAATTTCATGTTACAATCCGTGGGCACGAAGGCTTTCAACATAGACTTTGAGGGTGGAGTGTAGCTCCTTGTTTTCTACTTTGAGTCCAAAGTTCTCAGTAGCCAAGGACTCGATTAGCGTGGAATTTCCACCCACGTCTAAAGTTTTTTCGACCAAGGCCTCGGTTCATCTAATCTTCACATTGAGAACCATTTCATGTAGTTGCACCACCTCGCCCACTTGATCCTTAAATTTATAGGCTTCTATCCGGCTGAGGTCGAGGCAAGCCTAAACTATTGACAGTGTTTTAGCATATTTGAGACATTGGGAAAGGAACCCAAACTGACACATTATATTGTGAATAATGTCTTGATAACTTTTCTCAGCAGGATAACACTCAACTATTTCTAGGGGCTTGACCCCATTATACTTCCTTTACCATCTCTTAAAAGAGTCTGTATCGTAGGATGACTGCCACTCTGCCAAGAATTCACCTCCAACCTCGATTTACAAAAATGTTTTAAATTATTTTTGGATCGAACGATGATTGTTTTTGTGCCAGGAATATGACTCTCTATAGTATTTGTCTAAGTCTAACATCATCCTCATCATATCCATTCTAGCATTATTCATTCTCCTTTTGTCTTAGAGAGTTCTTGGCAAGCTTTCTACAAGTCTTTCTTCAATGTATTGCACTACGAAGACGGAAAGATAGCAAAAATTAAACAAAAAATAAATAATAGAGAAAAAGAGGTGAAAGTAATTCTTCATAAATAATAATAATAAAAGTACACATGGAGGTCTCTAGGGAAAGTTTTACATTCTATCCCACTCTAGACTCGCCTCCCTCAGTGTTGGCCTTGTTTTCCTCATCCTCGGCCACTCAGTGCTCATCTACCTAAGTGGTTTTTTTGGAACCATGGTCTCAAGGGAGAGAGCAAAAATATCCTCAGAGGTATAAAATCACTTTGAAGACTTCAAGAAGTCCTAACGAGCAACTTGGAGGCTTCCATCCTTGGTAGCTTCCTCCCATTTCTTGTCCAAAATATCACTGGCATCAGGCTTAAGAAAAGACCTTAAGTTTTTAATCTTCTCAGATGGAAGATGTCAGAGAGTGTGGGTAAGAGTTTAATCAAGGAGTGGAAACAAGGTCTTTTTATAATTGAAGAAGATCAAAGAAGATGTGGTAAAACTTCGGAGTTTTCATCAACTTATCCTTAAAAGCCTCTAGTAAAGAGACCTTGGCTTTAAGACTTCGGGCCTTATCCAGACCTCTTTTTGGAGAAATTTTTTCATATTCTTAGATTTGAGGACCTCAATACTCTCCCTGGCTTCATTCAACTTCTTCCTTAAGAGATTTAGCTTATCATCCTTTTCCCGAGCTTTTGGAGCTCTTTTTTAAAAATTATAATTTGAGTCATCTTAAAGCTCTTTTGTTGAAAATCCTCGTGATGATTGAGATTTCCTTGCTATAGGTCTCCCATTGTTTGGCATTAAGTACTGTCAAAAAGGAGGATAAAGACTGGGATACCTGATACATAAAAGGGAATGATAAAGAATACGAGACAAGAGATAAAATATGAATTAAGGCTTCGAGGATATAAACAAACCCCGGGATCCTTGACTAAATCCTTCTTCCCCTTCTTGGGTAGCTTGTTTGAGGAAAGACCTTCCAGTCATTTCATTTTGTGCTAATATTTAATTGCCTAAGCATCTTTAACCTACAATAGGGTCTAGCACAACTGGGTGAAATTTGCCGGTGTTGCCTTTTTGGTTTTGGCCTTTCTTCAAATGTCCACCAAAACCCTATGAAAATTGAAAGAGTAAAGGGTTACGAAGAAAAAATAAAAAGACTGGAAAAGTAACATATTTTATTACTAAAACACCTTAGAGGACTTTCGAATGGTTAGGTTTTTAAGAGTTAATCTGGAGAGAGGGTTCTGGAGTGAGCTTCGCGGAATTTAATTGCAAGGTATCTTTCTCCTCGTAATCCCTCTTGTGCTTTTGGCCTCTCTTAGAACTAACTTTATTAGCACGATGTTGTTCCTTCTCCATTTTTTACGCTTGAACTTCTAATTGACAAACTTAGTGTAAGTTTTAGGTGACTAGATAAAGCCATCGATTGAAACTTTATTGGGGATAATGTTGTAATGGATGGACATGGCCAGAAGGCAGTCTTTAGCATCCTCGAAATCACTGAGGTACACAAACATCTTTCCATTTGAGGACTCAACTACCATATCCTAATTCGACTTTGGGAATTTATGCCTTCGGCTACAGTTGAAGGTATACCCTTTGTCCTCATCTTTCCACCCTGATGAGTTTTAAGGTTTGATGAAGGCTTTCTGCTTCACCCATCTACTGTCAAGGTTAATGATAGAATCTTCTTATTCTTACTGAATGTCATGCTATACAGGGAATGAAGAAACCTATACTTAGGTTCAATCTCGAGCTCATTGCATATCGTCATGAGCATCATGATGATGACTATCACATTGGGATAAACTTAGGCTGGATTAACTTTTAACTCTTTGAGCAACTTCAAGAATAAGGAATGGAAGAGGAACCTAAGACCAGATAAAAATATTCTTAAGATAAATGGCCGACTTCCCGGTCGGTGAATCAATGTGAGATTCTTCTGCTCCTAAGGATCGCATCAATATTTGGGGGGATGATCTGACCTCGGGGAATAGTGGGCAAAAGTTTAGCAATAGGATCCTCGTTCCTAGACACACCCTCGATACCTTGAGTTTGTGGGGATACACTTTAGTTATGAGCGAGCTCATCTTCATTAGTAGGAGGCTCAAGAACCTCGTATTCATTAGCAGGAGGCTCAAGGACCTCGTCTTTATTGCTTAAGGAAACATTATTTTCCTCATCTTTGAAAGCAAAATTTCCTGGAGGAGGGCATTTTAAACCCCATTTTTCTTTCTCGAAGGGATTTGTGATGAAACTTCTCCTTTTTCCATAAGGATTCGAAGTTCTACACTCTCTGTTGTGGGCGACCTCCAATGGAGACAATTTCCCATGCTAGCAGGCCAAACCAAAGGGATTTATCTAGAAGGCATGTCAGTGATTACAAATATTTTGGGATAACTGTCGGTGCCACCTAATTTGTTGTCTTTAGGTTTGGAATTCCTATCGGAATTCCCTCATTCTTTAGCTATTTTTTTGGAAAATCAACTCCCTCTTCTTCTGGCCGAATCTCATCGGGAAATCCATTCTCATCAAATCTCTTACCAGGAGTAGAAGTACCATTAGCCATTATAGATAATATGTGATAAAATAAAGGTGGAAATAATGACATAACTTAATTGCTAAGGAGAAATAAAATGGTGAAGATGGTTGTGAGAAATTTATACGCTGCAAATATCCTCTTCTAATAACCTACAAGTAAAATGAGGGCTGAAACGGTGGCTAGGTAATGAGTATCTCAAAAAACTGAAATTTTGAAAAGGTGTGAGAATATTTTCATATCTCCCATAAAGAAAATTGTTATCTACGCTCCTTTCCAAGAAATTGAACAAGACGTGTGTCCTTAAAACTTCTAAAAAAATTGGATGAGAAAATTAAATATCATTTCGAGGCTGGAAGATAGTTACTATGATTGAGATGTCATATCGAGGTTCATCCCTTTTATTGAGTAACCTTGATAATAGAATCTTGAACATTCCTAGACTCGAACCTTTAGGTTATCACTGTCTAGTTCCTACGAACACTTCCAAGCCTCAAGGATATTTTTAATTTTCTTTCGGCTTTTGATGATTGTTAATACTGCTAAGCACAAATAAACTATTGGGCCTACTTTAGCCCAACAATCTTAGGAGAAATGCTCACCATAATTACCTTCTTTATTGGCACTTAATGTGTCATTCAGAAGTTACATTGTACTCAAATATGGTTAGGGTTACTCAGGTATAAATACAAGGTATGTTTACATTTTAGTATTCATTCTGTTTATCAGTATTCATACGGTTGACTGACTTAAGCATCAGATAGTTTTCCCCTGTTACTTCCCGAGGCTTGTTTCTTTGCAGATCACGACCAAGGGACACGATGGTTGCTTGATCGGTTTTGTGACGCATCATTCATTGTGTCATCCCGTGTCACCTTTGGTAAAAATAAGTGGACATTGAAGGGGATCATAACAACCAAACTAATTTTTAATGGTTTGTTTTTTTACTTTCCTTATGAATACTCGTATGTCTCTAGATGAATTTCCACTTATACCATTTATTTCATTCCACATAACAGCCACTTGAGAAACTGTTGGACAATTAAAAGTTCTTTTATCTAAGCCTGAATTAGTAGGCAAATAAATTTGTAGTTCGCCACGATTGTTAGTCTCAGTTAAACTCTTGAAGAATTTAGCATAAGCACTCAGTTTTAAAACACTTTGTAACTGCTTAATTATTGATTCTCTAAACTTGCTAAAGATAGCGGTTCAATTGCAATTTCATTTTATGTATCTTAGAAATATAATTGTACATTTTCAATTCTTTTTCCTTTAGTAGGTGTTAATTTATCCATGTAATGATAAATTTGACCTTGAGCTCTGAATGTATAAATTCCTCTATCACTTTTACTTAGATTCTTGTCATAGTTTACACCAAAAGATGTAAATGCAAACATATTATTATAGCTTCTTACACATTATCAAAATTCAATTGCTTCTCGGCTATTTTTTGTATATAATTTTACAAGGCTCTCTGGCATTTCAGAATTTGCTAGCTTAATTGAATCTTTTTCACAATATGGGGATTCTGAGTTGAACTTTATTGCATCGCATTATGAACAATTTGCACACCGACACTATCACATAATTGACCCTCTAGCACCAGTTTTTTGGAAGTCTAGCAACAATTTTTTGGGGTCCAAAAAATTGGTGCCTAAGTAGGCGATGAAACATTTTCACCGATTTTTTAAAAAGCGTTGATAGATTTAGCACTAGTTTTTTGGTTAGCACTGGTTTTCTAAAACCGCTATATTTGCACTAATTTTCATATTAGCACGGGTTTAAAAAATATGTGCTAAATTTAGCACAAGTTTTTTTGTTAGCACCATTTTTCTAAAACCAGTGCAATATTGGCAACAGTCTAAAAAACTGGTACTAAATTTACACCGGTAAATTTTTTGCACCGATTTTTGTTGCACCATTTTTTAGAAAATCAGTGTTAAAAATGTCACCGGTTATTTATTTGTAATTTCAATTGGGCGCTGACCGCAGTTGCGTACATCTGCACTATTAATTCGATTTGGGAAAATAGAATTTGAATTGGACGCTAACCGCTGCTGCGCGCAGCTGCTCTATTAGTTCAATTTGGGAAAAACGACACTAGAATTGGGCGTTGACCGCAGCTACGCATGACCGCTTTAATACTTCACTACAAACAGTAAAACAGCCTAACAACATATATATGGCCACATCTAACAACATCAAAAACATTTCCAGTAAATGTATAATACAAAATTAATAATCTATGGAACTAAACATAACTATCACAAATATAACTATCTATGGGACTAAATATAGCTATCACAAATATAATTATCTATGGGACTAAACATAACTTTAGCTTAAACTAGAAATTAAATCATGTGGCATATACACATCAAATCACAAGGCCAATTCACACATCTATGGGCCTTAGAAATGCTCAGATGTACCCTATCACACCACATGGAAAATGTGTCATGTTTTGATCCTTAACATCACCCCTCCAAGCCTTGAATCCCGCTCCTCTAGTTAAGAATTGTACTGGGCTTCATCAAAATGGCAAAATATTTAGTATTTCTCCTCATTATTTCCTTTACATTCTATAAACTTGAAACCATGTTTTGTTGCACCTTTTGTCATCACTTATGTGTTCTAGGCAGTGGTCATGCCCATTCATATAAAGCTCTACATTATGGAAAATATCAGGTGAACTGCTTGAAACATAGAGGAATACACAAACATGAGAACACCACACAATGATAAATTGTTATAACTGATCTCAAAAATCTAGTTGTGAAAGACATCTCAAAAGGATTGTGTATCAGAAGCCAGTTTTTGAAGCAAAGAAGGGAAAAAAGAGCTCACCAGGAAGTAAGCACTGATCTTTCTGACATAACCTTATAAGTCAGGCCTTCAGTCAAATGCATCTGAATTCATGCACACACCCTACTTAGTTGTTCTTCTCCTGCACACATTCAAAAGACAAGTTAGGCATCCAATGTTTTACACTATTAATGTGAGTCATATTAAAGTTCCAGTACATGCCTTATACTTTTCATACATCTAACTGCCTGTATCATAATTGGTTCCATCTATTTATCTTCCTCTACACATTGTGTTTGGTAGAAACGTAGAATGTGCACTAAAAAATCTATTAACATTAACAAATCAATAGTTCTCAACTTGTCATCTCTTCTTCACCTCATAGTTTCAGTCATATTTAGATTAATAAATACATCTTAGTATCCTAGCATTGAAACTATCCTTCAAGTTCATGTGAAGAAGTGCTAATTTATGCAGACTTTTTTATAACAATAAAAAAAGAACACCAATTCTTCAGTGGAAACAGTGGAATAATACTAACTAACATTGGAATTATTCAGGTCCCTAAAAATCTCGATTACAATATTGTATATACCATCTCTAAAAGTACAAAGAAAACAAGTTGACTAAATCAGTTTTGCAATACATATTCAAATGAAAGAGTGTAACTTTGCGGTTCTATTTCAAATCGGATGATGCCTGCATTTATGCAATTCGATTATTCGGTAAGTAGGGATGAGCACAAAGAAAATCATAGCTATGAAAACTCAAAAGCAAAGCATATAATCTCAGCTAGCTTAACTCCTAAAAAATATGTCCATCATAAGAAACTCCTTGATGATCGAGGAAACTTACTGTGCGACATCACATAAAGTGTAGTAAGCTAACCAGAGGCTACACATCAACAAAAAAAGTAAGGAAAAGCGAACGATAGCTCACAAAGTTGTTTGCTCACATTAAAACAGAGACAAAATGAAACATGCTTCAAAGCTATGTAGACAACATAGGACTATCCACTCAATCCGATTATTACTTAGGTGAATCATAAAGCACCTTGTGTGCTGCCTTTGAAATTGAAAAAGAACCAAAAAAAGGTATAAATTGATTCAGTCAAAACACAAAGGAAAGTTCAAATTCAATATCAAACAAGATGAATTCATCTGAAAGAGGAAAAACAAATCACATTCCACCATAAAAAACTGAATTCATCACAAGAAGAATGACATGATGGAATTCATTGGAACCGGAATTGTTATAGGAGAATACAAAATATGCCTTGCCCAATTGTTTGATTGTGTAATCGAAGCTCATCATCGGCATCATTAGTGTCACTAGCTTCCGATGAGGGGGGGGGGGGTTGTCAGTGGATGAGTCATGGCTGCAACACCAGAATGAGTGGTGGGAGAAGCTCTCGTTCTGCTCTGAACCGTGGACAGAGTAGGCGTTGCCTTGGGAGAGGCGAAATAGGATCTCCAATGACTCGACGACAGCGGTGGAGTGTTGTAGGAGGCGGATGAGCATCAATGGCGTGAGGGTGGTGGTGGAGGGACGATGGTGTGAGGGGTGGAGATAGGCCGATGGTGTGAGGGGGATGACGATCGAGAGATGGTGAGAGGGATTGAGAGAAACCAGAGCTTAATGTATAGATTAGGGTTTTAGCTATATATAGGCAAAGATTTCAAGGTTCAAGATTCACTGGATCAAAAGCAATTGACGGTTCAGATATATTTACATCAACTACACTTATATTTAATTTTTTCTTTTTAAACTTATATAGTTTTTAAATTATTATAATTTATAATTTTCTTTTATTATTTTAATGTTAAGTCCTTTTTAAAATATGATTTTATGCTAATTTATATTACTTTTTAATATTGATATTTCATATTTTTAATAATTTTAATTTTAAGCGAGTAGAATCTAATAGGTCATAAAAAGTTATGTATGTTCATAAAAATTAATAATGTTAAAATTAAAAAATATTAATAATATATATTTATATAATTTATTTTTACTTTTTTCACTTAGCTCTCTCAAAGAAAATTGGGATTTTAGAATCACGAAATTGGCGACACCAAAATTCAATTGAATAATATATGATTGCAACTTTGCATTTTGGACATGTATGTGTGAATGGAATGACCTCAAAAGTCAACATTGATTACTTGTACAAAATTTTGGAAAATTACATTGTGGCCAAAAAAATGTGTTTGCCCAATATCCATTGCTCCAAAATCATGATTTTCGTTATTTTTATCTAAATATAAAAATATTAAATAATATTATTTTTCGGTGAATTGTGGGAAAGAGCTAGTAGATGTTCAAGCGTAACTTAGAGTCGATTACATAGAAGTAAGGGAGAGGAATCGGAAAGGATTACAAATATGTTCTTGTGCTCAATCGATGATAAGAATTCCGTTACGGATTTGGAAAAATAAAATGGGGGTGTATAGGGAAGAACCACATTTGAGCGGATTTCAATTTGGAGTTACGAGTAAAGTTTTTAACTTTTGCACTTAGGCCTCCAAGAAATTTGGAATTGTCGAATCACGAAATAGGCGACACCAAAATTCAATTGAATAATATACGATTGCGAGCCACTTTATTTTCTCAGAGGACCCAAAGGCAGTCGACGAGCTACCACCCCAATTCTTTCTCTTTCTTTCTTTAGTAGTAATGACAACGTCATCTACAAGTATCTCCCCTTCCGATACCTTCTCTTTAATATGTTTTAACTGAGAATTTTCTTCACTGAGATACTCCCGAGACACGTCATTAGCATAAGTGTCATGCAATTGTAGAAGCAAGTTTTCCATCTTCTCAGGTTCATCATCAGGAGTGAATGACCTGTCAATGTTGCGCCTAACTAGATCCATATCTGCCATTCAACATACAATTTAACTAAGGCAAACATGCAAAAATAACTGAGCAATACGAAAATAACAAGGGATAAAAATAATAGATAGGAAATAAAGAAACCATAAGATAATAACAAACAAACACCTTCGCTAACAGATTCATCATGGCATAGACCCTAACATTGGAAGCTTAGACTTAGGAACATTATAGTTCCAAGCCGGAAGGATCTGTTTGCGCTCAGGATCCAGTTTCAAGTAAAAAAAAGTTTTGTGCCACACACTGCAATTACTAGGAAACCCACTGACGAACTCAACAGTGTGGATGACAGGATAAAAAGTGAATTCATCATATGAGATTTTTACCTTACGAAGCTGATACAAACTAGAAAATAACCCAATCGAAAAAGGGACATTTTCTTGAGTACACAAATAGGTGAAACCCACAATGATAGCGATACCCTTAGGATGAAATTGAGACACCGCGATTTGATGAGATAAGAGAAAATCTATGACATACTGGGGAAGGGGAAAGACAAGACCAAATTTGAGATAATCTAAATAGAAAGATATATAACTTACAGAAGGAGTGAAAACACTTTCAAAATCAAGAAGGGCTTTGAGTTCAAACGAAGACATGAAAGGAAAATTACTTTTTAAAGTTTCCAAGAAATCGTAAAAAAGAATGCTATTAATGGCAGAATATCTGGTGGGATGATCAAAATTCTCCCCAAAGTCAACAACATCAACCCGGACATCCTCTACGAGTTAATCATTGAGATTAAGGGTAGACGTTCGGGCACAAATAAGTCCTAAAAGAATTGGAATGAAAACCTTATTAACTAGATCTACAGAACACAGGCAGTGTATTTCAGAAAAAGTAAAAAAGGCATAGGTAATACGACGAAGAAGATAACCGGAGAAATTCTGGCCTAATGTAAACAAGAAAATTTGTAAAATAGAAACACCGCACAGACTCACAATAAAGACAAAACGTTTTAAAAAAAGAGGAGAAGAGAAAAGATAGTTAAACTTACTAGTTGAGAAGGCATAGATTGATGATGCACATGTATAATAAAGAAAGGACAAGGAAGATGAAATACATAGGCCTCTGAAGAGGCAAAAAAATCCAATATTTAAGTTAAGACATTGAAACGTAAAACAATGAGGCGTTAAATCAATCAAAAACATCATGATGAATTTTGACACAAAAAGTAAGTTACCTTTTGTGGAATACAAGAAAGGGACGATATATGAATAGGTGATACACTGAACAATGATGAAGTTAGGTCAGTAAATTCAGAGCATATACAAGAAAAAATATATAACGAAAAGTGAGAAAATTGGGAAAGCGTAGCAAATAATGAGAAGAGAATATAAGATTAATGACATAAGATTGCAACAGTCAAGCTGATCAAAAGTCCTAAATTTGAAATTCAAAATTCAAAAAGTAGACATTCCAATGAAATTTCAAGTATAGCATAGAAGCACGCAACACTTTGCGAAGACAATACAAGTTACTGTGGTGACGAACATGTTATTACAGTTTAGGAAATAAATGGAACAACAGCTCGAACAAATTCAACAAACATAGTCATCGCTTCGCGTTTCATTAACTTTATGGCTAGGGGGCTTACAGTGTATACGTAACCCATAAACTAGAAGTTGTTGGCCTTTAGGCCCAGCCCAAGACTCAACCCCGAACCAGGAAGCCATTTCTAGGAGGCTCAGCCACGAACCAGGAAAAGTGGAGCCACATTCAAGATTCAGCTAGGAACGAAGATTATAGCGGCCACGATGCCACCCACGATCTGAAACCCTAGCAATGCGGAGCTATGATTATAGTTAACTATAAATACAAGTAGAGCAACACTGCTACAAGTAAGTGATCTGACCTCAAATGCATGTGTTTTCTGGAGCATTTAACATCTCTTTTGTAATCATTTTGTGGTAAGATTTCTAGATTTAGGTAGGTTTACATCATAAGGGGTT
>JAULKM010082437.1:0-11542 GCA_032355605.1 Rubia tinctorum
GTAAGTGTACCCTGCGGGCTAGACGCTTATAAGTCGAGTTGAGTGTACCCTGCGGACTAGACGCTGCAATTCGTGCATTTATTTGAGTTGGGCGAGATTCTCAAATAAATAAAGATCTGATTTTCCGCAATTCAGAGTCTTCGCAAGGAGATTCATATCAGATTACTTCTACACAATATTGGAAAATTACACTGTGGGTCAAAATTGTGTTACCCCATAATCCATTGCTTTAAAATTCATGATTTTTGTTATTCTTGCCTAAATATAAAAATATTAAATAAATGATTTTTTTGTGAAATGTTAGAAAACGCTAGTACATGTTCTGGAGTAGCTATAACCCATTTTTCAAAATCTTTTTCTTTCATATTCTAGCTTTCTTTCCGATCCAACCCGAAAAACAAACTTCGACCCGACCCGAACCCGACCCGACCCAACCAATAGATCTTGACACGGTCTGACTCGAACCGACCCGACCAACGGAATTCGACCCATTTTAACCCGACCCATTTCAACTCGAATCTGTTTGACCCGAACTCGAACTTGACCCAAATAACTGAATTGACACCTCTAATCAATACACATTGTGTGGTGCGTTACATTCTTTTGCTTTTCTTTCTATTATGTTCATCCTCCGTCCCAAGGTAAAAAAAAATTCATTATTTTTTTTCGTTTTCCAGAAGACCACCCATATGGTTGCGAGGATTGTTTAAGACTGCTCAAATCATCAAAACCCAACAAAAAGAATTTGAGTTATAATAAGGCATGGGCATAATTGGCTTAGATAACCAAATCGGCCCAAGCGAGACGGACCAGCTCATATGATCAATAGACCAACGGACAAGGCATGATGTGACGGGATCAGTCACATCAACCGCCAACCCTATACCAAGGGACGTTACATGCACAAAAGGTATGTTTACACTTTTTTATCTTACACATTAAGCAAAACCTTAAAGAATACGCTGATATCATCGGAGCAAGTTAGGTGCAACGCCGGCCTGCCTAACCTTAGGTCTCACTTTTTTACAAGGCTCAAATTATCTATGGACTGAATAAGGACGTAGCCCACATCAGACGAAGTTTGGACTCAACAAGTTACATTTCGTTCTCAGAGGTGTGAAATTTGATTTCTATCATTGAAATGGTATAATTCACTTTCATCTCTTCCTGTATGATCTAGTGTAAGCATGTGAGCACTAAGCTATAGTGTTCATCTTGTATGTCTAGAATCAGTATTACAATAACAGTTGATTCTCCACGAAAGACAAAAGCTTGAGAAGAGTCCACAATTGAGGTGTGCTTCTAAATCCATACATAAACCTTTTGAAACTAGGATTGGTGATGTTGTGGGATTGCAACTACTGATGAACATATTCCCCCAGTGTGGAGGTTCAGTGCATCCGCTTGGATTGCCATCTGTGCCTAATGCGAGATCTGGTACCAATGATGTTCCGTTTGATCATAATGGCTGCCATCAGGTTGTGCTAGATGATGTGCCGCCTGGTTTCGCTCTGTACACATGATGAAAGGATATACTATGATTGCTTTGCGTTCCTTTAATGTGCCAAATCTCTCTTTCCATGATCCACAGAATGTTTCCATATCCATTTATCATCTGCACCACATGAAAAGAATCCAATTCAACCATTAGAGGGAGAAAATCATTTCGAACACATATTTCCAAACCAAGTATGCAAGATTTAAATTCAGCATTCATCATATCAATAGTATATTGCAGCTATTTGGATCCCATAAATCTCACTTGTCCTGCTAAGTTTCTAACAATCTTCCTTTACAACCTTTGGTTGCAATGAGAAAACATATGTTGTGCGGAATGGAGAAAGAACAGAAAATATGAACGAAATTAACAAGACACAAGATTTACGTGGTTCACCAATTTGGCTACATCCACGGGAGACGGATTCACTATAATAGGTAGCAAGTTACAGACGCCAAGAAATTGGCCAGATTTCTACCTATCTAAGTGCGGAACAGAATAGAGTTTACAGAGAGAGACACTTTATATGCTGTCTCAACTAAACCCTAACAAACTGGGCCAAAAAACGCAATTCGACCCAAATCAACAGCAGTCCAATAAAGAGACAAGCTATACCGTCGGGCCGGGGGCGACTCCGCCCCCCGACCCCCAGGCCAAGGTCGCAGAAGCGGCTATTACAGTATTCAAGACATACCAACAGCTTTTATGAAGTTAAGTCAAACTAATGAATTTGAACGTATTTTGCGTCCAAATTCATCAGTTTTACTTAATTAACTAAATTCTAGAAATAAATCAATTAATAAAAAATTATAAGTAGATAAGTTTCCACAACTTTCAAAGTCATCTTTATCCCCTTCTTCCGATACCCACATCTATTTTTAGATTCGTCGACCGATACGCAACTCGGCCAAATTTTGACACTCGTCATATGTCGTGTCGTGTCGAACCGACAAGTGTTTCCTAACTTAATTTTAGGTGTCAAAGTAACATAGATCTTAGTATTATATATTAGATATTTAATAAAAATTATAATGTTAGTCTTAGGACTTGTTTCCCACAAATATTATAACGAAAGGGGTGTCTCATGTATGAACGTCACTACACCCAACAAAAATCTACAATTTTTTTTTGTAAGATTACTTGATCTATAGCATGACTACATGAATCTATGTTTTCCAAGTTAGTAAGTAGCTTGACAGATAGAAACTGACTCAAAAGTACAAACAAAACTATGAATACATAATTTGTATAACCATAAACACAATACATTGATATGAACAACTTAAATAAGTGATTATCATAAACACAACATCAAATCAAGAAATAATAATAATGCATGGGGTTAAAATTCACACACTTTCACTAACATAAAACATTCAATGTAGAAATAATCTAAAATAAATGGTTGTTTTCCAAATAAAAAAATTAATTTTTTATATAATGAGGAAAAGGGGTGTGCAGTGCATACCGACGGATTTAGAGTGGAGCCACATGCCCCACTGACTCTACTTTTAATGTTTAATGGATAGTTTTATTGTTTATTAAAATTTAATTACATACCTTCAATATTATAGGTAAATTTTCATAAACAATATTAAAAGCATTTATTGGTGGTACAACTTTTCATTTTACACATCTCAATTAACATTCTATATTTTATACTTGTTAATTTTTATATTTGTTAAAACTTATCATGTTTATATTGTTAGTGCTTTATCTTCATCTCCTAGGACAAGTAGTGAACAATCTTTTTTATGTTTGTTAGTAGTAAAAATGGCAAGTTATCTTTCTATTTATTCATCATGTACGTGACTACTTTTCTTTGGACATTGATAGAAGGGATCGACAAATACAATATATTATATTATTTAATTATGTACTTATCGTGAATAGTGGAATGGAATAGTCCTGATTGTACTGTTATATTCATCGAAAATAGTTATATTTCGTTGAATTAATGAAGCAAGTGTAATTAAACGTTATTAAAAAATATATTTTTGAAAAATCAATCATTCCAAAATGTTGGGAAAAACGTTCAACGGCGATTACAATGGGTGGAATTGACATCCAACATGACTAGCATCTAGCAATAACTAACATATTGCAAGGATATCTAAATTAAATGTCAACCAGACTGATTGTCTATACTTTTACAGATCAGACATCCAATAAAAATTGTAACATCGCCTTCAAGGATATTAACTTGCTTCCCGTGAAAATCATGACCACATGGCAGAGAGGAGCGTATCATGCATCAATATCATTGCGGCAAACATAGATCTTCTACAACTGTAACACCACTTGATCCAACCACGATCTATATTGTCCAAATTGTAACACCTTGAAAAACACATATATGATCAATCCAAATTATTGGAGACCCAAAAATAAAATCTCAAACAAAATTACAAAGACACGATATGAACAAGAAGATCGAGAACAATACATCAACTTGAACAACTAAATCGAGTTATCATTTTGAATACAACGATCTAATCGATCCGGTCGAACAACAAAGCTTATCTATGGAGACAAATCTCACACTTAATGAATAACAAAACATAAATTAAAATAAATTATTGTTCCACGTCTCCCTTAATGGGAAGATGGGGAAAATTGAAAAAGAAGGGGTGCGGCAAGACTGGAGAGAGGGTGCGGCCAACGTAGACAAATATATATTAAAAAAATATTATTTTAAAATTATATCAAATTATTTTACTATAGAGTGGATAAAGTTTCGATAGTATTTCTATAGTATATATTTTTCATTTTTAATGTACTATTAACATGGATACTTTCTAAACGCAGAATAGAAAATATTAGTTTATAATATAACATCACTTAATAAAAAAATTTAACTCAAGTTGGGAGTTAATCAAGTCAACTTGAGTAAACTATATTCAATTTGTTAAATTTAGATTTCTTTGTACTGAACTAAAATTAATTAAATAAAAATATAGATGTTATACTTTTTAATGAAATATTTCAAAATATTTTTAAATTATTAAGAAATGTTTTCCTTCAGGTCCTCTACAAATCGTTAGCCAGTTTAACTAACTCAACATTGAGTCACATTCTAGTATTGGTAGTATAATCGTTGGAAAGAATGGATGTGGAAGTCAGAAAGAAATAAGAGATTGTGTGTATAATTCAATTGATGGTGATTGAAACATGATGGTGAAGAAAATGAGAAATTTTTTCAAAATGTATATATGAACCAAAAAGTTGTTTAAAGTGTAAATTTTTTTTTTTGCCTTAGTAACTAACTATTGACTGATCTATAGATTTCAATAAAACTTGTCATATTTGGTTTATGAATCAATTGAGGACACTATTCAATAATTTAGGAATGTTTTGATAACATTTCGAGGCTTCCCTCGAATGAGGCAGGCCCCTTTAGCTTCTCACACTATTAAAAATTAAAACTAATATAACGCTTTCATTGCAACACTTATTTAAAATGTTACAACAGCTTATGACAAAGGGTTACTTAAACCTTTAAAAAGTGTTACATGAATATGAAAAGTGTTACCTAAATTTTAAAACGTGTTACGTTAAGTCTAGTGTAACATCGCATAAGGTAATACTTGTAAAAGTGTTACTTTAGGTGCAATTGTAATACTTTGAATATTTGAAATAGAAACGTCCTTACTGAATTGTTCGGTGATATAGGTTGTCAGGGACATCCAGCAAGTGTGGTTTTATCTTTAAATTTCTTCTAAAAGATGCATACGAGGATTTTGAAACAACGGTGAGAGACCTGCTATTAGTTCCATAAACAGTATCAAATATAATCAACTTTTATTTCGTAGTTCCACAAACCTTATTTTTATCTGTCACATGGGGTGCCCTGGGCAGGCTTGGTTTCACCTGTAACCTAGCTAAGTAAAACGGTAAAACCTACCTCACGAGGAAGTTCCGGGCCTGAATAAATGACTGCGGTTTCTGCACCCATGCATCTAAGGAAATCGTCTTTGGGAAAAGCGTCTGTTGTTAACCTTTGCATATGCCATATTTAAACACACATTAAAATGCCAATTGAATTCACAAACTGCAGGCATTCAGATTCAGATCTCTCAATTCTTTGGTACCATGAAATTACATGCAGTAAGTAGTACTCCAAGCTGCTAGAAACTGAAACCATGCAAATTTATGCGATCTGGGCAGTTCATTATTCCAAATTCACAGTTACTACTGCATGCTAACGTACGGTGAAAATCTATGGTTAATAAATGTTACCGGAGTTGGAATATTTTTCCTATAATTAAGGTGCCATAAAGAAATGCCTACAGAAACAAAATCAACCTTTGCTCTCTTTTTCTCTTGTTGCATGCATCACAGGCCGGAGTTAATGTTGCAGACATATTAACTGCAGTTAACAATTATGTTGGCGTTGCCAGAAGTAGAGGCCATTAGCTTTTCGTACGTTCAATAATATGCCCTCACAGCTATAATGACTAATCTTATGGTACTCAGAATTTTTAAGTACGTGGCAGTCTACATTTAGTATACTATTCCCAACTTAAAGTTCAAGTGTGCGTACAGATTGTTTGTTAACTCAATAATTGACTGTAACTTAAACTTCAAATGATACATGAATAATTGTTGGAATGAATAGTTGGGGTAGGTTTCATTGTTCATCAGCAGTGCAATGTGAAGTTTTTGCAGGATCTCAAGTAGTGGCGGAACTAAATCGAGAAGAGCTGGTGCGGCCATCCTGATAAACTCCGGCTAACTAAGGAGGTAATACTCTTCATGTCTCTGTTCGTTCTGACTCATTAAAATTGAAAAGGGTTCCGTCCAAAAAGCGAGTCCGTACTTCCCGGAGATGCCAGTGTAGTTCAGCCTCCTCAAATTTTGTCCTAGTTTCGCCACTGATCTCAAGTTTAATCCATACATTATGTTTTTCAATTTTGCAGTAGGCGTTTTTGTTCGTTCATTATATATGTAAGAGATTATATTTTGTTTCCAGAGTTTTTCTTTTCCATAACTTGTTCTGGTTATTTTAATGATTGTTCGAGTAAAAATATGTAAATTGCATTTGCCAAAATTTGGGTGATCGAATTTGGGCCTAACAATGTAGCAGATGAAACAAGCAACGGGGGAATACGCGATGAATGGGACACTAGTTTGTATATGGTACAATTGGAGACTCGAAAATAAGTATTATGGATGGAATGAGAGGTATACTTATGATTTTACCGTACTGTCAGGTAAACGTTGTCACGATAGATATAGATATATGAATTTAGGGGATAAAATACATGGAGAAAAATAGCAAATCATTTTAAGATTGGGAATGAAGCAACATTACTCTATTCATTTGATTAATTTAATGATTATATTTTCTGTCCGAGTCTTACGGTAGGGGACAACCTGAGATATGCTTTATATATTGGATATAAAAGGCCACTTTTGAGAACAAGGTTGGCAAAACATCAGATTACTATACATCAACATGGTATGATACAAATATTTGATAATGACTGATTTAATTGTTGATTGATATATGAGTTCTAAGTAGGTATAACGTTACGCCTACGGATATGTACGGTTTCGAAGGGCAAGTCCCCATTTTGATTGGTATATGAATTAACACCATACGGAGTTCATAGTGATTTTCTAGAAGTTAATTATATGCTGTATATCTCCCCCATTTAACGTTTTACACTTCACTTTTTAAGTTTAAAAGGTATATATTTAATTATGAATATTTTTAACATATAATTAAAAATTAAAAATATTTACACAAAAACCTTTTAAAAGTTATTGGAACGAAATTTTTCGTGATTGATCTAACCGCTAAACTGTCGAACACAAAAAATTTACATACTCCCTCCATCCCACTAATAACTTTCTACTTTACTTTTTGATATGTCCCACTAATAATTTCTTATTTTTAATCTTTCTACATTTAGCCATAAATATGTGGTCATAACTCTTCTTTTCATTTGATTTATGTGACCCTATTGTCATCACTCATTAATAAGATGTCACATAGACTTGTCTCAAACTTTGTGCAAAAAGCAATTCGGAACTTTAAAGTATGGCGGAGGGAGTATATAATTTCCAAAGTGCCACTCTTATTTCCTAAAATGATTGTTTCTTTATATAATCGTTTTGAACCCCTTACAATGACTCTCTTTCTATTTTGGAATCGTATTTTTATTTTGACTCCTTCCGTTTTTATGAACGCTAGATTATTTTTATCCATTTAATTTACTTTATTATCACACAGCAAAATAGGTGGGACACGTACAGTGATGCGCAAATCCTGAAGTAAATTCATCAACCAAGCTAGTTCCGCTGCAGTATCGGCTATAGCCCAGTATTCTGATTCTGAACTAGAACGACAGACTGTACGTTGCTTCTTAGCACTCCATGAAACCAGGTTGCCACCAAGAAAAATGGCATAACCATAAGTAAACCTACGAGTTTCAGTACAACAGACCCAATTAGCATCAAAATAACTCAAAACTTGCAAAGCGGAAGAATTCTTGCGAAACTGAAGCCCATAATGTATTGTACCACAGACATAACAGCTTGGTAATGGTCATCAGTAGGAGACTGCATATACTGACTATCCATGTTCACAACATAAGAAATGTCGGGACGCGTAATGGAAAAATACCGTAGTACACCAACTAAAGAGCGATAAAGAGTAGGATTTCTGAATGGCTTACCGGAAGAACTGGAAAGTTGCGAAAAACTACAAAAGGAATAGCAACAGGTGCCAAGTCTTGCATTCTGGCACGCAATAAAATGTCCTTGGAATATCTGGTTTGGCGAAGAAATAAGTCATCGAAACTGCGAACAACCTCCAAATCCAATAAATACTGTAAAGTGCTAAGATCAGTGATCTTAAACTCTTGATGAAGCCGAGCAATAAACTTCTTAAGGAGATAACCATCATTCCTAGTGAGAATAATGTCATCAACATAAACCAACAAATAAAGTAGAGAGACACCTTGGGAAAATACAAATAAGGAGGTATCTGCAGAACTGGATACAAAACCCAGGCTAACCAAAAAGGAACTGAATCTTTGAAACCAAGCACATGGAGCTTGTTTCAAACCATAAATGGCCTTGCACAAACAATAAACATAATCAGGGCGCATAAGATCTTTGTAACCAGCAGGTTGCTCCATGTAAACCGGAAAGTCAAGAACACTATTTAAAAATTCATTCTTCACATCAAGCAGTCGTAAAGGCCAATTACGAGTGACAGCAAGAGACAAAGCAGTACGAACAGTAGATGCTTTCACCACCGGACTGAATGTATGATCATAATCAAAACTAGGTAACTGTGAAAAACCTTGAGCAACTAACATGGCCTTGTGTCGATCGAGTGAGCCATCAGACTTGTACTTTAAACTATACACTCATTTAGAGCCAACAATATTGACACGAGGAGGTCGGGGAACTAGCTCCCATGTCTATTAAGCGCGCAAAGCAGCCATCTCTGAATCCATAGCAGCAACCTAGTCTAGATCCTTGACCGCAGAACGATGACTACAAGGATCAGTCTTTGCGAATAAAGCACTCAATAAACCAGAAATGTCATAATCAGAAAAATCCTTGAACTGTAAAGACCCAGTGCGGGAGCGTATAGTCATCGGATTCCGGGAAGAGGGCACCAAAATTGGGGATGGCTCAGAACCCGGAACCACCGGCGTGGAACACGAGACAGCCGGTGGAGAACCCAAGACAACCGGCACGGAACCCGATGCACTCTCAACGACGGGTTCTGGTGAAAACGGCAGCAGGTATGAGATGGCTGGGCTGGCGGGGGAAATGCGGTCATCGGACGGAGGTTGAGATGACGAGTGAGGCCGATGAGCGACCAGGGACGTCGGCGGGTGAAGCTCACGCGCAGGCTTAGCGGTAGGTGCGTGACTCGATGGTGGCTGCGGCGGTGAGGGCAGAGGCTGCAGCTGCTGTTGATCAAGTTGTCTGTCACCTTGTGGCAAACAAACACAATTTTCTGAAGAACCCTGAGTTCCTTGTGAAATCTGAAAATTTAAATCTTTCAAAATAATGGGTGAATCCGGTGTAAGAAATGGCTCAAAGACCTCCGACGGAACTGATGAAAACTCCAAAAAAAGTAGAAACATCCAGTGATGATAAATCTCTAACAGAACCAGTACGGGTAACCGAAAAAAATAACTCATAAAACCAAGCATGGTGAGTGATGTACTCCTTCTTCGTGAGAGGATCAAGACATCGATAACCCTTGTACTGTGAACTGTAACCCAAAAATATACAAGACATACTTTGGGGTGCTAATTTATGTGCAGCGTGGGGCCTTCAATTCGGAAAAACTCGACAACCAAATGGAAGAAAATTGGAGTAGTCATGCGTAGTACCAAAAATAACAGAGAGTGGAGACTGACCAGATAAAATAGGAGTAGGCAGTCTATTGGTGATGTAGATTGATGTCGAAAATGCATCATACCAAAATTAATGATGACGGCCAGAATGAAAGAGCATCAACAAGCCTGTCTCAGTAATATGATGATGCTTCCTCCCTGCTAGACCATTTTGCTCAAAAGTGTAAGGACATGAAAGCTGATGATGAATGCCCTTAGACGCAAAATGAGTTCGCATGCGGTGATTCACAAACTTGGTTCCACCATCACTCTGAAAAACTTTAATGGTGGTAGAAAACTAATTCTCAACAAAAGATTCAAATTGCATATAAACCTCCACAAAATTAGACTTACGTCGCAGAGGATACAACCAAGTAAACCGAGACTGATCATCAATAAAAATGACATAATAAATGTACCCGGCGTGAGAGACAACAAGGGAGGGTTCCCAAAGATCACAATGAACTAAATCAAGTATGTATGGTGCGCGTTTTAAATTATAACTGAAAGAAAGACGCTTGCCTTTAGCCATCTCACAGGCAGGACAAAGATGAGGCTTGGGCAGCAAACTAGTAACTGACAAACATCTAGACTTGCTCAAAGACGAAATGATGTTGTAAAGCACATGACCCAATCGACTATGCCAAAGTTCAAAAGATGTTTTAGAGGCACTTGATGCAACAAAAGCAGAAAAAACAACACCACCAAAATCCAAAACATATAAGTCATTATCAAGATGACCTTCGCCAATAACATCTCTAGTAAACTTGTTCGAAACAGTGAAAGAAGAATCATCAAAACAAATAACAACATTCATATCCCGAGTCAACTTGATGATAAATAGCAAATTTTTAGTAACATAAGGAACCACCAAAATATCAGACAAGGATAATGAATCAGAGACCGAGAATGACTAATATGGGTAATATTAAGAGCAAAACCATTACAACAAAAATACGACGGTTACCAGAATAAGGAGTCACGTATTCAAGAGCGGAATGAGAAGAAGTAATGTGGTTGGTCGTGCCAGAATCAGTTATCCAGCGTACATGCGGTAAAGAGGCAGGAGAAAAAACCCGAGAGATCAAATAAGGACATGTCGAGCCAGAGTGACCAAATTTCTTGCACCACTGACGCTGTAACTTGTACCATTCATCGTGTAATTGAGGATAAGAAGAAGCAACATGACCCGAGACATGATACCATTGACACTCGAGTTGATAAGAAGAATCCATGAACCTTTTTTTGTTTTTAACTGCGAGAAACTGCTGGAGAGAACGTGAAATCATGCCCGACAGGAGAAAGGCATGCGTTCAAACAAGCGTGTGTGGCAATAAGTGCTTGTGGGGAGAGAACGGCGGACGCGAGGATCTGACGTGCGGCCTAACCTCTGTAAAAGTTGGCTTGCCGGAGTAGTTGGCAATGAACGGGCAACGAACGTGGGTAGCATGCACGAGGGCGGGAGTAGTTGGCAATGAACGGGCAACGAATGTGGGTAGCATGCACGTGGAAGTGCCTGAATCTGACCGAAAAAACACATGAAGAAGACCAGTGGGGAGGACGTCGGAAACAATGGACGACACCGAATGAATCAGGCCGATCGCACAACACGGGCTTGTGATCGGCCGTCGACGATTGTCCGGCCAAGCGAGCAACGGAAGGAAATCGGGCTGTG